>JAECUM010033501.1:0-70501 GCA_016617855.1 Megalonaias nervosa
TTTCCACGTGCAGAGTTCTGACTAGGTGTAATAGCCTGCAGGTTAGATAACCGATTATTTTGGGGATTTCCATCAATATGATCAACTACAAGTCCATTTTTAACGACTCCAAAATAACACTCGAATATGAATTTATGTGATAAATAATGTTTATTTCTACCGGTATTAAATGTAAAATAACCAGTATTACTAATATTACCGACTGGTTTTTTCAATCTGCAGTTTCTGATCACACCATCTCGAGACGCCTCATAATTTTTTATTATAGGATGTTTCACAAATTCGTTTTGCTCCATTTATATAATAATATTATTTGTCTAAATCATTGTTTTGAAATCTGACCAGATAATCTTCTACGGTTTTTATAGGAGATTTACCTGACGATGTATTATTTTTTTTTGTCATAATATCGTTTTAGTCCCCTGTATTTTTTTCCGCCACATTTTAGACACAATTGAGTTTTTCCTCTGACTCCAACACCGCATTGCACACACGGTATTGGTCCTGTACTTCCATTTTTGATATTTTGCATATGGTAGTAGCAGTATTTATTCACGCACGATTTATTACAAAGAGAAGTATATCCAATTCTGAGCCAAGCACATTTGTTTTTTGTTTCAATCATTATATATACTAAAATTTTAATTTAAATATTTGTTTTAATTATATGGAGGAATTATCCATGATTAAACCTAAAAGAGCCAGATTTGATCTCGATCGATTATCAGAATATAAATTTAGTACTTCGATGCAGGATCTGGCATTAACGGATGAGGATGTAACCGAACGTATTCGTGAAGCAAAAAAGGAATTTCGTGACGATGGCGCTGCTTATGTATGGTCAACATTCAGAGTTGGAAATGTTACTAATATGATGAATGACAAACGGGGAAAAGTAATTATTAATCACCTTGATAATCAAAATATTTTATTTTAATAAAATTTATTGTAAATACAGAAGAAGATATTTGGATTATTCGTGATAAGCGCGATCCAGTACGCATACAGTCAGGAAATAATATTATTCTCTTAAATAATAAATCTAAGCCCAGAATACTGACTGGTATTGATAAACCATATTATGAACGGGGGTACCCTGTGACTGCAGTTGTATATGCAATATATCCGCTTAATAATAAACCTGACGTCGGGGATCTAAAGCCTATGAAACTCTCAGAGTCAAGAATAAACTGTGTAGCTGAACGAGTTACAGAACATTTCATAAACGCGATACATGGTAATGGTTTAACAGATTTACGACGTAAAAAAATAAATACTTGGGCAGAATCAGTTAAAGATACCGGAGCGTCTATCAAAGATGTCGCTGAACTAGAAAAGAAATTAAGATTTCCAATAACAGTAAAGACGCTGACGGGAGAGATTTTATATAAATCAAAATACACAAAAAATGGAGCTCCTATAACAATCGTTGATCATAATTCGCATGCGTGGACCTCAGCAGTAACAATATTTCCACGAGATAGAGCGGTTAAATTTTATGATGGACATATATTTGATTTTATCAAATATATCAGTAAAAAGTGACCCTGTATCCGTTTGGTTATTTCAAAGTTCAGAATATGATCATTACGATCAATTTGTACGGCCTAATGGTGATATTTACCGTATAGAATCTCTTAATGTAGAAATGGAACATCTTGCGCTGAAATATACTTCAGACGATGTCAAAGTTAGACTATTATTAAATAATTGTTTTACAGTTCCATCCGTAGCGGCTCATTTCGCTCAGGAGAAAAATTTATGGAAACCAACACGATCGGAATTTCTTGAAGATATTCATAAAAGCTGCGTAGAATATGGACACGGAGGATTATGGAATACTAAATATAAGTGTAATGACGTTATTTCCGTTGATATGGCAGCGTGTTATCCTGGAAGTTTTCTTGGATACGGAGAATGTTCTGAATATTTTAAGAGATTCGGACATCCATCACATGAGATGACCAGGGTTGCGATAAACGGACATTTACCAGATTTTGATCTAACAGGATTTGCTCATGTAGAATCATTCGAGTTTGCAGAAAATCTCCATCCGATTACTTATATTGGTTTGGAAGACATTTTTCAGAAAAATGTTGGGTTCCAATAGTACTATTGCGATATATGCTTGATGTTGGAATTTTAACATTATTGAAGGTGAGCGAGGCGATTATCTCGTATAGTCCACAGAAACAAATTTGGTTACCAGAACCAAATAGATTTAATATTAATGATGCCAGGAAAGAATTCCCTAATCTTAATGAAGATGACATTATTAAAATCACTAATAATATACGTAAATGCAGAGACAAGCATGATGAAAAACTTGCAAAAGATCTTGGTAGAAAGATAATTGGTAAATTTACTCAAGGAGGAGCATATGATCATAAAAGACACTGTACAAGATTGATTATAGACGATGCTGAACTCGATTTTATAATAGCTGATACAACGGAAAAAAACACATTTATAAATCGGAGTAATGCTTATTTGTCAGACGGAACCAAACTAGGTACAATTGTGAGTTATCTTGATGGTGACTCACAGCAATTTACTCATTTAAGATCATCTATGTTGGCATATGTTTCTATAAATCTACTGTCTATGATAAATAGATTTCCTCGTGATGCTGTCAGAGTCGCCACGAATTCGTTCTACATAAATAAAAAATATACAGATTTATTAAAACCGCTACTTGGTAATGGTGAATGGGGGTCATGGAGAATAAAACAAGAAAATATACTTAGTTATTCTGAATCTGCCGACGTTGAAATTAAGGAAATATATCACAAAAATAATAAAATATCAAAGTCATCAGCACCATCTGTATACGATCCTGTGACTAGACATAAAACCGTTTATCTTAATGGGTGTGGAGGGTCAGGTAAAACAACACGTGTGATTAAATTATTCATGAATAATAATTCAGATATAATTGTTTTGACACCGACACATAAACTCGCCAGAGAAATAAAAGAGCGAGGAGTAAAATCGTGTACTTATCATAGTTTCTTTAGATGGTGTGGAGACACATGGACTCCCGAACGAATGGGTGAGAAATATAAACCTAAATATATTATATGGGACGAGATATGCACGGTGTCGTTAGAAATATTAAAAACATTTCTCGATTGGTTATTGACGAAGAATACTGCTGTGATAATGTGCGGTGATCATGGTCAACCACCACCTTTTATTGGACAGTCTCCACATGAATGGCTGAAGAATAACGTAGATTATTACGAGGAAATAAATGATGACCATAGAGCTATTGATGAACCGCTGAAGGAATTTAAAAGATTAATTAGACTTCAGCCAGACAGAGTACAATGTGAAATAATGCGAGGAGTAATTCCAGAGACTTCTATGAGTGATTTTCTAAATTTATGGAATCCCGCTGATTTAATAGTTGCAAGTAGAAAGATAGTTCGTGATGAACTACAGAATAAATTATTTATGTTACATAAAGAAAAGTTTTCAGATCTACCTGTACCTTTGTGTTATCGCCCAGCAGATACTCGACGACAGAATATTGATGTTGAAATTCCTGGTGGTGGAATACAGAATCTTGTCTTGAATGATATTATTTTAGTCGATATTAATGTCGTTGAGAATGCGCTGAGTATGAATAAATCACCGTGGACGTTAGGATATGCTATAACTATTCACTCATCACAGGGTTTAACTATTTCTGATACAAATATCTGGATTATAGATGATCGGATCGAATGGTCGAATTTAGTCTATCTCGCAGTTTCTAGGGTCAGAAGAATATCTCAACTACATAGGGTTATTATGAATTTTATAGAAAATAATGATCAAACTGTTAATAATGACGTAATAAGAAAAAAAACTATCTGGTTATAAGCAGTGCGATAAAAAAAATAAGCGTGAATTTGATATTGATGTTGAATTTATTATAAAACTAAAAGCACAACAGAATAATAATTGTGCAAGTTGTAACTGTAATATGTTGTGCCAATATTCGAATAATAATCCAAGACAATTTACCGTAGACAGAATTAATAGTGATCTTGGTCATACACGTGATAATGTGATGCTGACCTGTCTTGAATGCAATCGACGTAGAGGTTCTGGTTACGTAATTGTATGTGGTGGTAATTGTGTGTCTTCAGGAATTACCTGTAATTGTTCACGTACAAATCCACGTTAAGGGGCTCTCGAATCTAATCTGTAGATTGGAGGTCTACCAGTAGATCTAACTACACTAGAAATTGTATGTGTAGTCACGCTCCAGATAGGATCAGTTGCTCTTTTTTTACCACCTTCAAGTTCGCCAGGTTCATATAAATACCTTACAGTTACATTACCTAATACTGGTTGAGGTTGATGTCTGTCATTGCTACGGGGTATATATTTTTTTGTGATCGCAATAGAAGGTTTCATGGAAGTTGAACGAGTAATTTCGTTATTTAATGCAGCTATCACACTTGGTAACCTCGCAACCCATTCACGAGATCTCTCACCGGACTTAAAGTCAGTAGATATTTCCTTTGCGTATTGGTATCCAAATAACCGCTCAGCAAGTGTTCGATTAAATCGTTCAACAATTGCCTGATCACGATGAATTTCAGTATGTCCTCGTCTGATTTTAACGTTATGTTTCTTCATCAACGATAATACTGTACCAAGAAATTCTTTGCCAGGATCAACCTGTAATAACTGTGGCCATCGCAAAGGTCCTCGCTGATAAATTCGTTCAAACGCAGATGCAACTTCAAACGCTGTCTTTGTTGATAATGGTTCCGCTTCTTTATATCTACTTGCAACGTCAACAACAGTTAATGCGTATTTGTATGTGCGTGATTGACGTTTACCAATTTTAATGGTATCGTGTGGTAAAAATAAAATATCTGCTTGATGAACCTCATTAGGGACGCTGACATCAAAATGTGCATATTGAATTTTTTAGGTGGTGGTAGATACATTTGCCATATTGCCTGTCGTGCTAACCACGCTGCAGCAACAGAACGTGAAACTTTTGCTGCTTCAGATAATTTACTAATAGCTGATCTACCTCTCCAATATCCTCTTGGGCTATAATAAATGGATTCCATTATAATATTTATATAATTAATTACCAGCCCCTAACATTATTTTACTTTTCATGGCAGATTTTACTAGAAAACTAGCTAATTTATCTCTGACAGATTTATTAGGTATAGAATTTAATGCATGAATCAATTTTACATCTGCGAGATGCCTTTGTTGTAAATCTTTACTTTTATACGCAACATCATGAACATGACATGCTTTATCAATCTTATTTACTGGATGTTCTCCTGGTCTTGGTTGATCTTGATTATCAAGTCGGATATCAAGTCGAGTTCCAGGACCGCAATAATTATATCCAGGAATATGTTTCTCACCGGGATATTTAGCCCACGGAGTTCCTGGTAATTTTCCTAATAAAGCAGCTATATCTCCACCTGTCTTTGTTTTGACAAATTTGTATTTCTTGGTACCACATTTTACACATTTGCCCGTCAGAGCACGTCGTTTATTTTTTGTTGTTATTGAAGTTAATTCAGCAGTGGGTGTAGACGTCCTACACCGAACACAATATAGACTCATATTATTTATTATATGGATATAATTGACTTTTCGGCGACACGAAAACAGGAGCCAGTGAAGCATCATCCAGCATTACCAAATTCGATAAGGATGATTATAATAGGTCCATCTGGATCAGGTAAAACACAATTATTATTAAATTTAATAATGCGATGGTTAAAATGGAGTAAATTGTATTTAGTAGCACCATCCGTAGATGATCAACACTGTTACGAAGTACTTAAAGATTTTAATGAAAATGTAAAATTGCTGAATGAAGATGGTGATGATGTTGTTGATTTTATGACCGATATTGATGAAGCCCCATCTGTAGATGACCTAGATGGATTTATTAATAATTTAGTGGTGTACGATGATGTTATGTTGGACAGACAAACAAATCCAGCTAGAATATTTTCTCGAGGTAGACACAAGAATACAGATGTTATATACGTCACTCAGCGTTATACACAAATACCTAAAGTGATCAGAGACAACTGCAATATTTTGGTTGTGTTTAATGGAGTAGATAATTATACTTTACAGAATATTTATTATACTTGGTGTTCAGGAGATATGGATATGATTAAGTTTAAAAACTTCTTTTCAAAAGCACAAGCTGTTCCGTTCGGATTTATTACAATAAATCTACATGATCCAAGATCTAGATATCGTGTAGGTCTAGATAAAATCTTTGGTTAATTACAGCAGCAGGAAGGGTGAACGACAAAAATTGAGTGACCCGCCGAGTAAAATAAACGCATTATAACATAAAAAACAAAAAAGTCAAAAATAAAATAATAAAAATGAGCTAACCCAAACGATTTATTATTCGTTTTTCAAACTATACGGTAATAATAAAAGTTAGGAGGTTCGGTTTAGCGTTATTGACCTTATTTTTCAGCCTCTGTAGGAACCTTTATTTTATGAAAAACTTGCTCGAAACCAATTTGTAGGGTTCACCCTTCCTGCTGCTTTACGCATACCTCCCAAGTCTTTCAAAGTTAAATAGGTAAATTTAAAAAAGAAGATTGCATGTCAATTAGCACAAAGTAAGGTCAAGATTCCCCGAGTGAATTCAGCTACAGACACAAGCTTCCGTTTTGTCGTATGACTCATCGTTGTCGCCGCAACATAGTTTAATACGTTTGGCTTGAACATCCTATTAAAATGGCAACAACTTTATTATAAACTCCCGATTGTGATCTTCAAAGCTAATGAATACCTTAAAATTACAAGATGTTGACATTCGAGATGTATCGCCTGCAAAATGACAGAGCAAGGTCATGAACATTATTTTAAGTGTGATTTTTCATTGAGAAGGCTTACATGTTGACTTGTCTAGAGCAATTGTTCAATTTCTGTAATGCTTCGGATGACACAAATCAATACTACAATTTTAGACGCTATAAAACATTCAAACAGCACAAATCAGTACCGCATATAGGCCCTATATTGTATTCAAAAAGCATAAATCTGTACTGAATTCAGCCCCTATATAGCCTTAAAATAGTACAAATGTGTACTGCATTATTTTGTTGCTGTTGTTTTTCATGCATGCATTCATGTGAAAGAAAACTCGAGGTGACATCTAAGAAGGGAAATCAAATTTTAGATTTCATCATTTGAACATGAAAAGTCCAAATCACAGGTCTGATTTAATAGACGTGATAACTCTATTAAGTAAGAACAGGCGTGGGAAACTTCCTCCAGGGCGCAGGCCGGATAAGCGATTTTTAAGCCATACCTGGTGATGTAAATTAACGGATAAAAACAGGTCGCTGGCCAGCATGTCGTTTCTTGACCAGCCCTGCATTAAACACTGACAAATATATATATATATATATATATATATATATATATATATATATATATATATATATATATATATATATATCCTTTAGTACACTGATATTTGAGTTTCGAATGTACAGACTCAAGACATTTGAAAACCTTTGCAGACGCACTCCTCGACAGCAGAATCGTCGTACCCTTGTTAAACCATTCGAGCAATCCGTCGAAAGAGGCCTATTTACTATCAGTTAAGATTCACCATTTATTCACTAGTGGTCCCATAAATACACATATCTGGCCTTCAGTTCTGAATGCTACCCTCATTGGCTGAGATATTTGTAGGTAGGTTTCTTCAGAGTGAAGATTTACTGATAGGCAATGAATAGTTTGCCAGCTTCTTTCCTTATAAGTAATGAAGAGACCGACATCTCTCTTCCTTACAAGCAATAAATAGATTGACCTCTCTCTTCCTTACATGCAGTGAATAGATTGACCGCTCTCTTCCTTACAAGCAATGAATAGATTGCCATCTCTCTTCCTTACATGCAATGAACAGATTGCCATCTCTCTTCCTTACAAGCAATGAATAGATTGCCATCTCTCTTCCTCACATAAAATAAATAGATTGCCATCTCTCTTCCTTACATGCAATGACCAGATTGACATCTCTCTTCCTTACATGCAATGAATAGATTGCCATCTCTCTTCCTTACATGCAATGAATAGATTGCCATCTCTCTTCCTTGCAAGCAATGAATAGATTGCCATCTCTCTTCCTTGCAAGCGATGAATAGATTGCCATCTCTCTTCCTTGCAAGCAATGAATAGATTGCCAACTCTCTTCCTTACATGCAATGAATAGATTGCCATCTCTCTTCCTTGCATGCAATGAATAGATTGCCATCTCTCTTCCTTAAATGCAATGAATAGATTGCCATCTCTCTTCCTTACATGCAATGAATAGATTGCCATCTCTCTTCCTTGCAAGCAATGAACAGATTGCCATCTCTCTTCCTTAAATGCAATGAATAGATTGCCATCTCTCTTCCTTACATGCAATGAATAGATTGCCATCTCTCTTCCTTGCAAGCAATGAACAGATTGACATCTCTCTTCCTTGCAAGCAATGAATAGATTGCCATCTCTCTTCCTTAAATGCAATGAATAGATTGCCATCTCTCTTCCTTGCAAGCAATGAACAAATTGCTATCTCTCTTCCTTGCAAGCAATGAACAGATTGCCATCTCTCTTCCTTGCAAGCAATGAATAGATTGCCATCTCTCTTCCTTGCAAGCAATGAATTGATTGACATCTCTCTTCCTTGCAAGCAATGAATTGATTGCCATCTCTCTTCCTTAAATGCAATGAATAGATTGCCATCTCTCTTCCTTAAATGCAATGAATAGATTGCCATCTCTCTTCCTTGCAAGCAATGAATAGATTGACATCTCTCTTCCTTACATGCAATGAATAGATTGCCATCTCTCTTCCTGACATGCAATGAATAGATTGACATCTCTCTTCCTTGCACGCAATGAATAGATTGCCATCTCTCTTCCTTGCAAGCAATGAATATATTGCCATCTCTCTTCCTTGCAAGCAATGAATAGAGTGACATCTCTCTTCCTTGCAAGCAATGAACAGATTGCCATCGCTCTTCCTTGCAAGCAATGAATAGATTGCCATCTCTCTTCCTTGCAAGCAATGAATAGATTGCCATCTCTCTTCCTTGCAAGCAATGAATAGATTGACATCTCTCTTCCTTGCAAGCAATGAATTGATTGCCATCTCTCTTCCTTAAATGCAATGAATAGATTGCCATCTCTCTTCCTTACAAGCAATGAATAGATTGCCATCTCTCTTCCTTAACTGCAATGAATAGATTGCCATCTCTCTTCCTTGCAAGCAATGAATAGATTGCCATCTCTCTTCCTTAAATGCAATGAATAGATTGCCATCTCTCTTCCTTGCAAGCAATGAATAGATGGCCATCTCTCTTCCTTGCAAGCAATGAATAGATTGACCTCTCTCTTCCTTAAATGCAATGAATACATTGACATCTCTCTTCCTTGCAAGCAATGAATAGATTGCCATCTCTCTTCCTGAAATGCAATGAATAGATTGCCATCTCTCTTCCTTGCAAGCAATGAATAGATTGACATCTCTCTTCCTTACATGCAATGAACAGATTGACATCTCTCCTCCTTGCAAGCAATGAACAGATTGACATATCTCTTCCTTACATGCAATGAACAGATTGACATCTCTCTTCCTTGCAAGCAATGAATAGATTGCCATCTCTCTTCCTTGCAAGCAATGAATAGATTGCCATCTCTCTTCCTTACATGCAATTAATAGATTGCCATCTCTCTTCCTTAAATGCAATAAACAGATTGACATCTCTCTTCCTTACATGCAATGAACAGATTGCCAACTCTCTTCCTTGCAAGCAATGAATAGATTCACATCTCTCTTCCTTGCAAGCAATGAACAGATTGACATCTCTCTTCCTTAAATGCAATGAACAGATTGACATCTCTCTTCCTTGCAACCAATGAACAGATTGCCATCTCTCTTCCTTGCAAGCAATGAATAGATTGTCATCTCTCTTCCTTGCAAGCAATGAACAGATTGCCATCTCTCTTCCTTGCATGCAATGAATAGATTGCCATCTCTCTTCCTTGCAAGCAATGAATAGATTGACATCTCTCTTCCTTACATGCAATGAACAGATTGCCATCTCTCTTCCTTACATGCAATGAATAGATTGCCATCTCTCTTCCTTGCAAGCAATGAATAGATTGCCATCTCTCTTCCTTGCAAGCAATGAATAGATTGCCATCTCTCTTCCTTACATGCAATGAATAGATTGCCATCTCTCTTCCTTGCAAGTAATGAATAGATTGCCATCTCTCTTCCTTACATGCAATGAATAGATTGACATTTCTCTTCCTTGCATGCAATGAATATATTGCCATCTCTCTTCCTTGCAAGCAATGAATAGATTGACATCTCTCTTCCTTCAGCTGGAGCTTGTAATCAACGTGTAGATGTAAAATATATCGTCTTGTAATAAGTGTTCAATGTTTGGATTGAATGATTTATTCATCTGAACTTGGTTTGCTTCTCCTCAAAGCGAATTCGTTAAATCTTCTAGTTGACAATTTCGTCTTGAACAATCAGTCGATCAAGGACAAAGAGTGTTTGCCACACAATGACTGAATGTTAAAGCTTATCCTTTTTATTTTTATTTTGCTATACTCGGCAGCAATTTGTGGAATTCGGGTAAAGAACCTTCAAAACAGCTGCACTTAACACGATGACCATATCAAATGTGTTTCTATCGTGGTCGTTTTATATATCTAGTAATGTATGTATTGATTATGCCAGGCGTTCTACCTAGCAACGTAAGTAGTGATTATGCCAGGCGTTCTACCTAGTAATGTAAGTATTTATTATGCCAGGCGTTCTACCTAGCAATGTAAGTATTGACTATACCAGACGTTCTACCCAGTAATGTAAGTACTGATTATGCCAGGCGTTCAACATAGCAATGTAAGTATTGATTATGCCAGATGATCTACCTAGCAATGTAAGTACTGATTATGCCATACAACATTAGTGTAGTCAAATGCGTATTCAAGCAAGCCGGACAAATTACTGGTCATATGTGATGTGTTTTAAAACTTTCACCGTGTGTGTTCGCGTCGATAAATCACGTTACAAGTCTGACATGTTCAAAGCAAATTTAATGTGTCTCTGGACTCCTCACGAAAATCTAGTAGGCTTATTGCAAGCAGGGTGGTCTTTTTACCTTTCTGTCTTTCAGCAGGTCTTCCGCCCTCAAGGCCGAATCAGGTCAAGTGTTTGGAGTGGAGGTGTACAAAATTTCAAAATGGTCCTGACTTTCCTGGAAAGGACACCAGAGTAAAAGCCTGTGTCTGTTTACTAAAAGTGTGCATACTACCCAATCAACAAACTTGCACATGAATACAACGATGGTCAAATTTCAAGTGACTGTACGTTTGTGTGTGTACGGGTTCTTTTAGGGAGGGGGGTTCTGACCCGACCCGACCCCTGTCCATACGGTCCAGGGCCCTATGGACCATCCGATGACGCTGATAAATTTGTTTGCAGTAGGTGGGTTTATGAACTCCCAACCATTGTGATAAAGGGAACACATATTGAATGTCGGGCCTTGAATGACTTGTCGATCGGTTGTGAAGGGAAAAAAATCTGTGAGTATGCCTCCAGAATTATAATCGCCAAGACCCTACAGAAGGTAAATAATTAAAACTGTCAAATTATCATCTTTGTCCCTTTGAGATAGGAAATTCATTGGTCCGTGATCATCGAGCCCTGGCGATAGCTGTACACAGGAAAATTTATAAACTTCACGCAACCTAGGACGAATGTCTTTCATATTTGCCCGAAAAGATAGAATCAAGAAATATCTTTGTTAGGAAAGAACTAGCACTTCTTACAGGATGAATCTCAAAGGCACAGAGGTCTATGCACTGCGAAGGCATTACAATAAAGTAGAAGTAGAATCAGGTGACAGTTCTATGCCTAATTCAGTTCCTATCAGATTCTGCCCTTGTATAGGACTGCGTGGAAGTTCAGTTCTTTAAGGTATGCTCTTTTGCCTTAATCCCGTTGATGCCGCAAACGGGTTTCGTCACTAATAGCCTCTTACCATATATCAGTAATCTCGAAGCTGTTATTCATTTGATTTCCACACTAAATCCGTCCAACTATAATGAGAGGATTAAAGACCCCTTTAATGGATGTTTGCTTAAAGCAAGCGGAAAGCAGGAGTCAGTGACTATTTCTACCTGTAAAAGTATAATATCATGACGCTTCTTTACAAGCTTTGACATCGCTGCTCATGTGGATTTTGTGTTCGACATATACCGGGATCTCATAATTATCATATGTCTACTAAAACATTAATGCACACAACAATAAAGCAATATCTACTACCCTCGCTGCTGTCGTCTTGCTCAGAGTTAGAGTAAGGAATGAGGCCACGTTCCTTAAATACTGCATAACCCTGGTAAGAAGAATTGCAGAATTCCAACAATTCTAAAAGTTGATATTTTCACACAATCTTCTGAAATCTGTTTGATATTAAACTGGTTATCAGTTCGTGGACGTGTTGCATAGCAAAAAGTCTGCATGACTTATATGTAAAAGAATCAATAGTTGTGTACTTCATCATCGACCTTATCACACCAAACCGTTATTATATGGTAGTAACCTCCACTCTCCAAAACATCATCTTTTTATTCCACGATCTCGCTCTTCCTATTTCGATAAATTTCTTGCTGTATCGGGACCAAAATTATGGAATACTATTCCTAATAAAATTAGCAATTCGATTTCTTTCTGTAAACTCAGGTCCTAATATAATGGCTACCTTTCGGCTTAGCACTAATGATAACCAGACTTAAATTCCAGTTTTATTGCATACACATTTGTTCCTCTTCTATATTGTTTTAAAATAATTATATCATTTTCTATAATTTTACATGTCATTTTTGTTCACTTTTCAAGTAGGGTCACTAATTGTGTGTGTGTGTGTGTGTGTGTGTTTTTTTGTGTGTGCGTGTGTGTGGTTTGTATACATTTGTATGAGGACCATACCGTATGAGAGATTAACATTAGTGCTAAATATGTTATCATCTTAAAATTATTATTATTATTATTATTACTGGTCACCTTACGTTATATAAAGCAAGTTTTCATTCATTAATTCATTCATTCATTCATTCATTCAGGAATGCCTTCCTGATTCAACGTTAAATCTCGACAAAGAATAATCTGTCTTAATTTTAACCTGTTAAAGAAATCATTTAAAGTTTTGACGTCATGAACTGTCTCATAAGCCTGCATGCATAATTAGGCTAAAAAAGATGGCAGTTTGAAAAACCAACACTTTATTTATCTATCAACAACTAGCAATCAGTCACTTGATAATCCAAGGGTCGCAGGTTCAACACCTGCCCAGGCCAGCCTATTTCGGCTTCCTAAGTGTGTAAATGGGAAAAGCACCTAGCTCCCATGTCCTCGCCATGATGTAGTCAATAATGTGTTTCAAATGCCGTTAGAACTCTCAAAAATGCTTGTCAGTGAATCACAGTTTTCATTAGGCTAATGTACGAGTCAAAGGACTTTGACACCATGAATAACTAACTTACTAGATCAAGCTATTGTAGGAGGCTTAGTTAATACTGCATATTATTAATTCAGTCATATTTATATTAACTAGTGCCGTTGACATATAACTATTTCTTTTGCAATAAAAATATTGTTAAAAAGTTGATATAATAATGAGCATGTAGATCATAGCTGTTTTATTAGTTTTTTACGAACGAAGGCTTTTAATTTTTTTAATGGACAGTTTTTCATACAGTACTTTATCCAAGGCTGCTTGAAAAAAAAATTTGTCTATCGTTCAAACCCCCCACGACCACCACCACCATTTACAAAAATAAAATGACCTCACGATGCTTTACAATAATAGCAATCTAATAAGGCTCTTTGATCCGACTTTATGCTGTCATCGTTGCTAATGTACTACCACCGGGGAAAGGGATCTCAACTCTTTGATTCTTTAGCGACAAATGAACCAAATGCCCAATTTTTGAAATGCACCATAATGCATACATAATTCAATGATTCATATTCCAGTTACCTTCTGTTCATAATTAGGAAGTTTTTCTGGACAGCACGTGATGTTGTCCTCGTACGTGTAGCCTCTCTCCTCCCGGATCTTCTGTAACTTCCCGTCTGTTTCGTAGTTGTCGGCGTCAAGCTGGAGTAGAGGGCGTTAATATTATATAAAAACAAAATTGCATATATGGCGTGATAGATAAAAATATTAACTGTGAATGTGTGATCATTCATTAATATTCATAAGTTTTCTTTCTTAGCTTCGTTGTCGCCTTGAGACCAGTGTTCCAAAAGAAACTCGCAGCTCAAGCTAAACAGTCACAACGCGAAATGATTGATCATGAAATTTTACTTCCATACAATATCAGAATGCAAACTACTAGTCATATTTCAGTTAACTTACTTATTAAAATAATTCCTGCAGTTTATCTTGAGAAAGAGGATGCATAGATGAGATATTTACTCCACGCAACATCATTGAACAGGGTCTAGAGTTGAATGTCCCCCTTTACATCAACTTCATTGACTTCAATAAGGCATTTGACATCGTTTACCGTGAGAGTCTATGGAAGATTCTTAGAACATAAGGAATACCATTCAAGACAGTCAAACTCATGGGGAATCTTTCTGTTTCTCATCAACATTAACTGGATAATGCGTCAAACAGCATCTGACCATGCCAGATGGATTCAGTGGACACTCTTCTCACACCTTGAAGATCTTGATTTTGCTGATGATCTGGTTGACATTTCAACCAGGTACTCTCGTCTCCAAGTGAAATCTGACAGACTCAGTAAGTACGCTAAGCAGACTGTCCTGCATGCTAATGCAAAGAAAACCCAAGTGATGTGCATAAATGTCACAGCTACTACTCCAATTACCACTAATGGAGAGGTGTTTGAGTCTGTAAAGGATTTCACCTACCTGGGAAAGCTAATTAGCTACGACAACTGTGCCAAAAAGGACATCAAGGCCAGGTTAAATAAGGCCATATTGCTTTCAGCAGACTCCGCCCTATACAGAAATCAAAACAATACAGCTTCAAGACAAAGATCAGACTTTACAACTGCAACGTAAAGTCGATAGTTTTATGCGGCTCCGAGTGTTGGAGAGTAGTGAAGACAGATATGAGCAGAGTAAATTCATTTCACAGTAGCTGCCTCCGTAAAATCTGCAACATCTATTAGCCAAACTTGATCTCCAATATAAGCCCATATGAAAAGACGGGATGTAACAGTATTTCCATGAAGCTCGAGATGCGCGGGATGAAATGGCTCGGGCATGTAATGAGGATGCCCCAAGAAGGGATATCTAAGGTGAAGCCGTCAGATGGATACAATCTGATAAGCGCAAATGCAGATGGCCAAAGATAACACGACGAAGGACATGATGACCGAACTGCAAGAGATGGGATTTTCCTGGGGCGAGGCACAAGCTATTGCTCAAGACCGACTTAAATTATGGAAGATAGTTGCAGCCTTGTGTCCCAGACGGGACTAAGAGGACTAAATAACTAACCTTGTTTATGCGTATGTCCTCCGTTAATGGCTGAAATGCATCACGGACATTATGCATATTGCTTCTTCATGCCAATCACATAATTTAATGATTTACAATCCAGTGTATTTGCATTTTGTCTCATAAAATTGCCACCAACAAACTGGGGCAGTTAATTTTCGTAACAGCGTAACTGTCTTTGAGGTATGTTGGGACCGAAGCGGAGTCAAGACTTTAAAACTAACGTAGCTAAAATACCTTTCGAGTAAAAAACATCAGTGACGATGGATTGAATTAGATATAGAGGATCTCAAATGGGTAATGATTTAATACTGAATTTATGAAACGAGTTGAATAATATCCAGCTTTTGCGAGCCATGGCGAGCAAAAGCTGGATATTATTTAACGAGTTTCATAAATTTAATATTAAATCACTACCCATTTGAGATTCTTTATATCAAATAGTTTTATTTCAGGGGAAATTATTTAGATAGAAAGAAGAACGAATAATTTCGTTCATTCTGACAGATGCTGTACCTTTCATTTGTTGTGCGTAAAAAAGTCCTAAACAAAGTTGAAATAGTAAAAGTATATTATACATTTTTGATAACTATAAATCAAAGAATAATTGTCCATCCAAATAAACAGAACATTTTACAAAAGGCAAAACATTTGTTAACACAAAATGTCCCATGCGTGTTATGTCACATTGTTTGATACGGTGCACAGTACCGGTTGGGTTGGCCTACACAACACAGTAACAGTGTTTACGTTTAAATTTTCCACATCACAACTAAACGTTACATTGTTGCGATATTTTTGTGAGAAGAAGATTACTGGATGCAGAAATACACATATTTACGGCAAAGTATTTGTGACCGGATATTTGCAGTATTTGATCTGGAACATAAGATTGTACAGAAGACGTAAACAAATCTGTTTTTGAGTCGGACTTGCATTACATATTTACCGCGTAAATATGCTGTGGCTGGATAAAGTTCTGTCTGTTGGGTGGACCGGTTTATGTCTCCATTCTTCTGTGACCAAAGGTGAGTTTATTTACTTCAGTAAGTTCACATTTACACCAAGCTTGTATATAGGGTCGATTCCATGCTACAGATATACCGCCCATCCATCCCCACCCCCACCCTCGTTATCATCTTATCAATAGTTTTACTTGTTATTGTTCTTGTTTTGGGGGTTTTGCCATTTTTCATGTTACGATATTTTATACATGACATAACAAACCCTTGTGGGGGTAAATTGGCAATACTGAGACTGGACGAGACCATTTTTTCCCAATTTCCTTTTGCAATTCGAATAAAAAAATGGCGGCCAAAAATGTTCATTCAAAACAAACAATTCCAGAAGACGGGGTTAAAAAAGTTTTCCCACGATCGCAGCCAATCAATAAAGACAATACTGCACAATAATTTCATGGGCTTATTTAGACCAATCAGAATCACATAAAGTGATATGTTCACACG
Organism: Megalonaias nervosa; assembly: GCA_016617855.1. Classification (NCBI taxonomy): domain Eukaryota; kingdom Metazoa; phylum Mollusca; class Bivalvia; order Unionida; family Unionidae; genus Megalonaias; species Megalonaias nervosa. The sequence continues at coordinate 17,028 of JAECUM010033501.1, forward strand.
TATAATATCAAAAATATGAAACTGCACACATTATAGGCAATGTGTACTGACTATGTGATAAATTAGTATTATTATGTATATCTATATTGTATTGTGTTTTTACTTTTGATGTATGACTGTAGAGTGTAATGAGCTATAAATAAGTGTTTGCAAGTCTTAATTTCAGTCTAAATAATGAACATGTTTACAAATTTGGAGTAATTTCCCATTGGATAGTTAAGTCAGGTGGGTTCTGTTGCGACATGAGATATTGTGAAACATGTCACTTGGGAGGTAGTACGAAATAGATAGAGTAGAAAAACATTGCCATGTAGGGTGTATATAAGGGTGAAGAGTTGAATAATTAATGCATTTCTATTTTCTAGTTTTAATATCAGTCTGCAGATGTGTTTAATGTTGTGTTTAGATTTAATTTGAGAGGAAACATTTAAATCAATTAACGGAATTAGAAAGTGCTAATTGACTCTGACTAAAGCAGCATTTAGGGAGTATTGTGAATTTATTCAAAGGAGTTTTGGACAATGCCATTCTGTTGCATCAAGACTGTTGAAACTTCAGCATATTGAAAAGGATACTGGTATATATCAGTACATTCAGTATCTGGAATTAATTCGGAACACTATTTTTTGGGACTTGTTATAGAATTTTTTATGATTATTTTGGTTTTAATTCACAATAATATAAGTTCCTATTAAAGTTTCATTCTATAACTTAAGAGAATTAAATTATTTATTAAGTTTTACAAAGCTCATTGGTTTTGCTTCTTTCTGTTCCTTGGTTTAGGACAATATAATTGTAACAGCGTGTATACGAAATGTCTATTTGATGCATTTTTTTTTTTTTTCAGGTAAAAATTTATTGGGATGGAAAACAACACAAACGCCAATAATTCTGTGCAACTAGTTTCGCATTTAATGTATGCTTCTTCAGGCACAAAATGTTTTGAAAGAAACGGATGACGTCTTTATATTTTAAAATGACAATTACGTCATTACGTTACGTCATAAATGATATGCAATTTTACATATATTTATAGGTTACTGCATTTGTATGGGAAAATATGAACGAGTTTTTCGGATGGCTATACTGCACGACCTTGGGAGTGCAGTATATCCATCCGACAAAACGAGTTCATATTTTCCCATACAAATACAGTAACCTTTTTATTATATGCTCATTTTCTTATTCTACCCTAAGGCTTAAATATACCAACAAAAAACCCTGCAAGAAACAAAGTAACTGAATGTATGCCGTATTCCAAACTAAATACACAAGCGTAGATGCATCATTACACAACATTATTAATACGCACGTAACTCCGCCCAGATAAATTTGAAGTTGGTCGCGCGCTAGACGTAAGTTTCGAAATAAAATGGCGTTTGGTCAACTTAAAATTGAATTTGGAGTCATATTGTGAATCACTGCGCATTGCAACAACTTTTCCATTTGATCTGAAATGAATACGTTTTGGTATTTTTGTCGATTCGACGCAATTTCGTGATTATGATCTGGATTTAGTAACTTACAGCGTCTGTGGCAATTCAACATGAAATACATCGTATTGAAGCAGCGAGGCAGAAGTATGTTGACATCGGCATGCGTGTTTCTGTTCTGTCATTGAATGATTAAAATCATAATGTGGGGGAAAATATGAAGTCTTTTAATTGCAATTATCGAACTGACGCTGTGGAATTTAATGTTTATTTCATTCTGAGTGCAGTAAGGAGGATGTAATTGCACTTGGAATATACTCAGTAGTCGAAATTACAGTACAATTTCGAAATGTGTAATCAACCTTGAGAACCCATGACATGGCTCATGTAATTCGGAATTGAGGAACTAAGAAAGTACATTTTGAGGAAATTCAGGATGTAAAATTGTAAGTATATTTTTGCCATTTTTATTACCAGCTAAAGAAGACAAGTTTATGTCTTATAACTTGCATGTTATTGTAAGGACCCTGTCTGGCATCTATAGCTAGCCTAAATCTGAAACACTGTATCAAAAAAGTTAACGCGGAATGTGCCAAAGCTGCTGATATGTGGCAGTCCATGAAACATTTGCTTTAGTTCATTCAGAAAAAATTGTTTATTTACAATAGAAAGAAGTTCCTTTATTCGCGTGCATTCAGTATGAATTGAGCGCGAGGGTGCAATATTGGGAAATATTGTGGGATTCTGACAATGTAAAGTTAACGGAGAAAAAAAAGTGAGCATATAATAAGACAGGATCTTAAAGATACACGAGTCTCTAAATGAAACCTAAATCAGTAAAATAACAAAATAAAATAGAGACAAACAGTCATGCATATAATTATATTGTTATAAAGGATATACAATTTATCAATTTAAAAACAATTATACAATTTTATATAGTACATAGGTATTAAGGCCATTAGGATACAAAGTATCTAACTTATTGGTGTGCATCAGAAACACAACAATATTTTAGTTTGTTTGGGCTATGCATGCTTTAAGTTATTTTCACTAAAATGCACTTCTTTGCTCTACTTCAACAACATGATTGTGTTAAGGTAAACTAGATCAGTTTTTGACAAGTAAACAAGGGCTAGAAAGCAGGACAGAAGATAAAGCCAGTTGGTGCAAAGCACAATTTACATACACGTGATTCAAGTCGAGCATCTTCTCTTTACCCTACACCAAAAGAATGCCCTCTTTCTAATTTACTGAACAATATTAAGTTATTTTTTTTTTTCGGTGACAAAGCATAATAATATAGAACAAGAATTTATTCTGCTAAAGCACACATATGGATGGATAGACTTGAGTAATAAAATTTGATTTGTGAACAAAACCTTCTCTCAACATTATCAAGATTCCAAAGTGCCAAAATGTTCTTGCTAAATTGCGATCATTGAATAAATTCGGTTTTCTATATAACTTGCTAAAGAGCATACCTTCATTTTACTTTCTATTCAAATATCTTGTCATTACTTTCTAATCAAATATCATGTCATTACTTTTCTAAGTTAAGTTTGTACGATGTACAGTAGCATGCCACATTCTAATTGGCGTATTTTTAAAGCTACATTTAACATGTAAGGGAGATGACGCTCGAAAATAGGATTTCTAGAAATAAAATCGTTGAGACATATACCCGAGAATGTATACCACTTTGTTCTAGAAAAATATCTAGTAAAAATATAAATAAATATTTAATAAAAAGATTCAACAAAAAATTGCTATCATTCATTATTTATTAGAAATGTCATTCTTTTTAAATCATAACCAATGGAACTAAACTGACATATTGACTACCTACTGAAAGAGTATTCTGGCACATAAGTGTCATCCCGTTAATCAGAGCTAACATACAAGTCCATCCTGGCATACTGAGAGAGAGAGAGAGAGAGAGAGAGAGAGAGAAGACAAACAACAGCGCTCTATCCCCATTTCCCTAAGGAAACACCGGGGAAATATGGGGTGCAATGAAGCGATAGAGGATCACACAGACCATGAAAAACCCGTGCACGATATAATCTACAGGTCATTTACGAAAGCTTTACGGGACCAGTCTTCATTTTCCCACCTAATCTTATCAGATATGCGTTTCTTCGGGAGAACGAGTACTCAGTTTACCAAGAGAACAGGATTTCGGGGAAGGTCTATTCTGCGAGTGAATGGTTTCATTTCGTGCTAGTTAAATTTAGTTACATAGGTAAACAATTTACCGAATTTGATTATTCCTTTTATTTTTGTTTGGTTTTTTAATTTTTTCAAATTTTTTTCCTGCGCATTATTTCTGTCCCTAAGTAACATTAGCGGCCTCACCAGAGTACCTTTGGTTATTAACATGTCCTTTATTTGGCGTCAAATCTGTGGGCACTGTAACAATCAAACAAATGTACACAACGACGAAGAACTGTCTATACCGGACAATATTTCCAGTGATGAGCAGTTCCCTTTTTATTTAAAGAAGAAGAACGAACGAAAAACTTGGCCTTTTCTACACTAATACTACTCTTCGGGTTAACTATCCACCAGTCCGTAATTTAAAATAGGTTCCTTTACTAGATGTTCTAGCTGTCCTAGAACACAAGACGTTTCTTTTTCTCAAGTCATATGGGTTCATTCGAAGTGGCACGGTGTCATACTAAGCAAAGTTAAGACCTATTTGCATATTCAAGCAACAACAGTGTCCAAAAATGAAAGTCGAAAAATAACATATGCACCAATTAAAAGCATACTGAGTCTATCTTCGCAAGAAGCTATCCCCTTAAGGTGACTGTCATTCTTTCAGTTGATATGTAATTTACCAACAAGGAAATTGTATCCCTTGTCTATTTTGTTTGCAGTATGTAATGGGTACATAAAGTTATATGACTGTTTTATAGTAGGTACTGGGTACATAAAGTTATATGACTGTTTTATAGTAGGTAATGGGTACATAAAGTTATATGACTGTTTTATAGTAGGTAATGGGTACATAAAGTTATATGACTGTTTTATAGTAGGTAATGGGTACATAAAGTTATATGACTGTCAAAGGCCTAGTAGAAGCTGATAAGAAATCAACACAGGTGGCTGGGGCTAGCTGAATGTTGGAAAAAAGCAATAGCCTGAAGAGAAAAATCATACCGAGGGACAAAGGTTCTCACATCAACGCTATGACTAGCTATGAAACTGGATCCTGACAACTTTACTCGGTTTATATTTTTTCCAACATTAACCTTGCTCCAGCCACTTTTTGAGTAGAAAATTGTGTTTCAAACCCATCGTTGCATCCTGTGCTTATACGCTATAATCGAAAAAGAAAAATAATCGAAAGATGTGATCATTCTCACCTTCCAGTAAAGGACCCCTATTTTCTCCAGGTCTTTTAGGTCCACGAACTGTGGGGTATGGGTCATGTGGGGAAGTCGCTGGTCACTCTCCTTGTCGTCATCCATATACCAGGCCCTCACCATGGCGAAATAGTACAATAGCACACGTTACTTGAAGAATGTTTTACTCCGAGTGGGGAAAACTGTTCTACATTTTAGACTTGTACCACGCAATATCTTTGTTGTTTGCTAATGTAACAAATCTAGGTCAGAATACAGTGCACATCGAGTTCATTAGACGCCGTAATGCCCTACATTTGTACTGATAATGAAATCAATAAGATAAATATTCACTACATCATCATTCTGTATGTCAAACACTAGGCCTTAGTACACAATAAATTACATCAATTTCTCTTACACGCAAATAGTTTAAGCCATATATTCATTGGATAAAAGATGGTAACCGTTCACTAACTTCTAATTTAACATCGTTGTATCACTCCATAGCACTGTATCGAATCGGTTACCGGTGTAGTATTAAATTTTGACCCCGTTGAATTCTGACCACGCCGGGTCTGCTTTCAACGTTGAAAGTTGACCCAGGGTCAGTTCTTAACGTTGAATTTTGATTTCACAGTCGTTGAAAACTGATCTCAGCGTTGAATTTTGATCAGATTTCCGGGTCATTTTTTAACGGATATTGTTTTAAGTTCCGCATACATGGGTTTATGAATCGTCAAAAAGGAAATGTTGTTGTTGTTGTGGGGCTTAACGCCATTTTTCAGCACACGATAGGCTATACATGGCGGCCAGTATTAATGGTGGAGGAAGAAACCTGGAAATCCCCGGAAAGAACCACCGACCCACGAGAAGCTACTGGCAAGCTTTCTCACAAAAAGGAAATGCATAGTATGTATAAATATGTATAAAATCAACAAAAGCAATGTAATGCAGTACATGCAGTAATGAAATTATGGACATTGTTATCTTCCTTATTTGAAATGGATATAATGTAATTTTGTTTGTACTTCGTCTGCTGCATTCCATCAAACATATCAGAAGTACGCAAATTTCTGGGCATGACCAACTATGTTTGACGATTTATCCCAAATTATTCAACAATCAGTGAGCTTCTTCGAGCCTTAACCAAACAAAATCAGCCACGGGAATGGACTGAAAAACACAATAAAGCATTTGAAAAACTCAAACAGAATTTAACAAATAACGCAATACAAGCGTATTTCGATCCTAATAAGGAAACGTAATTAATTGCAGATGCAACTCCTGTCGGTCTAGGCGCATTATTAACTCATGATGGAAAGGTTATTGCTTACGCCAGCAGAACACTTTCAGAGGTGGAATTCGGTATTCACAGGCGGAACGTGAGGCAAAAGTTTGGAGTTGTGAGCACTTCCATCCGTACCTGTTTTGGTCATACATATAAGATAATCAATGACCACAAGCCCCTGGAAATTATTTTCAACAATCCAAAATCACGACCCTCTGCAAGAATCGAGAGATGGCGATTGAGATTACAAGCATACAGTTTCAAAGAAGTTTACAAACCAGGTAAAACAAATGCAGCAAATTAGATTTCGCGACATCCCAAGGCTGGAACTGAATGCTGTAAACATTCTGAAGTTGCAGAACCTTATGTTCAGTTCAGATATGTTAATGCTGTAGGTATCATGGTACCAACTGTTTTTTCCATAGACCTTAATGCTAATGTTTTGTGAAATAAATATACTTTCTATCCTACCTCAGCATGCCTGTCACACACTATCATAAAGAACAATATTAGACTGTCAATTTGACAAGCACAGAACCATGTACTCTACTGCATTTAAGAGAAATAACTACGTAGTAACTAAACAGTGTTCAGAGTTATCCAGTTACAACAGATGCATTTTCAATGATGTATATGACATTTTTTAAAAAAAATTATAAAAAATACAAAATATGATCAAGATATGAATTAACATACTATCACATGTTGCAAGAGACTAAATATTTTTGTCAGCCTGACAGAAACTACAACTCTTTCATAATGCACCAATCATAGCTAGTTATATTGTTTATTAATGAATACAATGTTCCCAACACCTTAAACTCTGCCCAACTGACTATTATAGTAAAGTGGGAGCTTTCTGGACCACTTTTTCGGGGCGGGGGGTGTCACTCAGTCGCAGAAGAAGTGGGCATTTTAGAAAGACCGAGTACAGCATAAATGGGTTAATCTAACATTTTTTGTTTCTCTTTTCTGGACTCGTAGCGACTAATTCCTCGTCAAAGATTTGCAAGTGCATGAAGGCATCCGATGAGACAAGTTTAACGATTTCAATGTTTCAGCTCTTTCACATGTTTGATTTAATTGTTTGTTTGTTAGTGTAAAAAAAATTTTTATTTCATTACATGCTATTGTAATATAACATTGTATCCCGGACTTGACCTTGTCCAAAACTGAATTCATTTCTGCTTGACCTGATTTACTTTTTTTAAAATTTTTTTGTGTAAACAACTGGTATATGGTCAACTTTTTCTCTCTGTGTATGGGCTTATTATCAGGATCATTATTAATGGAAGAAGTAAATATGTTTGGGTCAACGTTTTGGAATTTCCTGAGTGTAATCCAGGTTATGGTTTTGATTTTGTAAATATCAGGATCATTCTAGAAGGTTATTTATTTTCTTTAGAAAATGCTAATTGTGACCTGAGGTCAAGTAGAGAACTACATAATCTTGTGATTGTGAGGACTTGTCATTTGTGCTTCAGCATCTAGCACTTTCAAGTTGTATATTATATGTTGTGACCAGTTGTTTTGGGGTGGAATCTTTTTTGCTCAAATTATTGAATTCAAGTGATTCTCGGGACATACAGAAGTGCTCTGATAAAATTCTTGGATAGGAACATTCACTGGAATTTATACTGAATTCAAACCTGGAATTATATTACTGTGATTCAACAAAAGACTTGGCACATCAACACTCTATAAGATATAACAGACACGTCATCGCCTTAAGGTTTTGGATTTCTTAGGGACTTGTACTGAGTTTTATTAAGGACTTGAAATTATTAGGACTTGTGTCTGTAATTCTTGGATTATTTTGGGATTTAATTTGCAATACTGTAAGTTCTTTTTTCTCATTTCACTTTATGTTCTAGGGAAATAAGTTATTTGCTACATTTTACAAAGCTTGCTGTCTTTCACTCTTTTGTGTTACTTATTTTAAGAACATAGTCTCGTAACACTGCGTTTTCTGGTGTTTTCGAACGTCTTTCCGAAGACGCTGTTGTTCATGGGTTTGAAGAAATCTTTGTCGAAGTCCATGTTAGGTTTGGTTCGTTGCGATGTATTGTAACTTTTCATCCATGGAGTCTGGTTAAACTTGAGTGCACGATGAACTTTATCAAGCACCAGTCCGTGTCTCAGTACTTGATTGAGTAAACGGTAGTGCATGATGTACTTGGTCTTGTTCATGACATTTTCTATAAGTTTTTCTTACCTTGGGATTTCCAAGGCCAAACTTGTCTTTTTGTGCTAGTTGTTCCGGAGAGAGCATCTCATTAAAGACCAGTAGTTGTTCAGAGCAGAAGGGATAAGCGTTGTGTAGATCATGTAAGTGTCGTGGGTAGGTCAAGTCAACTTCGACAAAATTGCCAACGTCTTCGACATAACCGTCAACATGTTCCTGCATAAACTGTTCACCCGATATCCTGCGAAATTCACCTGTGGGCAGAGGCTGTGATATAGCCCAGCCGTTGATAGTTTAACGCTGCGGATGGTTTAACGATGCGATGATAAAGTGTCTATCATACCCTTGTAAATTATAAGCGATGACTGGAATGAAATGGTGATCTTTGAAATGGAGGTTGCATTGGAATTTAGCAGCACCGCGATAACGTTCTGTGATGTGGCAGTAATCTCTAATTCTTTTATCATGCGGTTTGAAAAACTCTTCACAGACAAAACAGTGATTTACTCCTCCGCGACATCCGGATCTAAATATGATTTCCTGACGTTTCATCGCGATACTGAAACTGTGCCTGAACGATGTCGAAAAGGCTTTGATGAATGCTACTTTCCAAAGTAAAATTATCTATCGATGACAATATAACACCATGCCGTTTGAAAAGATCACCAGTAAACGTCAGCGTGAGGACGTGCTCAAAAAATATGTCGAGCAACGGGCGGCGTTACGTCAATAGGTTCTCGAGGATAATGTGGGTCAGCGAGTGTTTCAGTTTCTTGGACCGTCAAAGAGGCATTAGCCAAACAGCAGGAAATCGGTACTGCTCAACCAACCAGGCTCCAGGAAAAACTGACGGAACAGCAAGGCCGCGCAGGACACACTGACCAGAGTTAGCAAACTCGATCAAGCTAACGAGATAGAGGAGTATCTCAAAACAACTGGAGATCGAGTAGAACGTATTTTGAAAAAGCGTAAAAAAAAAGAACAAACGCTCGAGAGAAACAAATTAGCCCAGGAGATTCACCATCTGTGTAGATTTTATAACCTGATTAACATCCATCCAGATCTTAAGTCGTTATGGCAGCACTATACTCAGACTTCTCTATGGTGTCAATTGCACTCTCAGCGCTCTCTGCATCAAAAGCACGAGCAGAGACAAACCCACAGTGACGCTCCGTCTCCGACCACAAAAAGCCTGTGTGGAGTTCTATTACCCGATCAAGTGCGAGATCAAACAATCACAGGCAACTGCGTTGCCCACAGTGACGTTACCGTCACCGCCCGCCCGCGATTTTATCACTGTGCGATTTTTATAGCTGGTATGACTTTATCTCACTGTCACTAGTATACAATAAAATGTATTCGAGATTTACTCCCGATTACTTCAGGCTGAACAATTATACTCCCGTTGACGATTCCACGAAGGAATACGAGTATGTGGAGTATCAGGATACCAAAAACACTAATCTCAACGCGAGCAAGCACAGAAGCATAGAAACACGTGACGATGATGTGTATTTACTTCCTCACAAAGCTTTTCTGGAGATTCGAGGAAAGATACAGCCTTTGGTTGGAGGAGATTATGCCGCTAATGTTCAGATCACACCTCAGAACAATTGTATGTCGTTATTTAAATGAGCACAGTACCAGCCGAATAACCAGACTGTGGAAAAAAATCAATGGCTATTTACCACAAGCTAGCACGATTCTGAATTTAATGATGTTCAGCGATGATTATATGCGATCGTGTACTACCAACATGTGCTGTTTCAAAGATACCAAAACTGGTGCTGCCACATATACAGAATTTGCTGCGACGGCAGATATGCTCCCAGTAGCTGGTGTTGGTAATGCCGATGCTCTCAGCGGAGGTTATTTCAGAAATAATTTAGCTTCTGCACAACATGGCACGTACAATGTGGGATTCGCAGTACATCGATCTCTCGCCGATTCCAGTCGAGAAATATGAATAATGTTTCCTCTGAGTAGCATTTTTGCAATATGTCGTGATATCCGCACGGTCTTCAAAGGGGTTAAACATATACTGCTATTATAGATTCTCCCACGCAGTATGTAAAAGGGGGGGGGGGGTCGTCGTACGGCGTGGAGACGTGTGTTTCTGAGTGCCCCTCTGTTAATTGATTTGGCTATCGTTATCTAGAGGATGACCTCCCTCGATGTTATTACCCAGTGTGAATAGATAGAACATTGACAGAGAACTAAGCAAGACTATTGAGAAGAAATAAACAAATACGAGCCGCCTTAAACAATAAAATAAAATAAATTTAATTAATTAATACATAAGCTAAAATTGCAATTACAATCCAACCAATTTACATTAATGGAATTTAATAGCAGTGTTCAATTTACGGATTCGTTCATCATAGTAACGAGTGGTGAAAAGAGTACAATGTCCACGCCTGACTTGTATCACCTGGCGTCGTACTCTCTTGATTTTGTGTATTCCTCGTCTAGCGTGCATGCTTGGTTCTTCCTCTGACCCTCCTATTTTGAACTCTTTATTTGCGGACTTCCCTCTTGGACTGTCCTCATCGGGTTTCTCGGGAGGAATATAGGAAGCTGTTTCCTTAATGACAAGATTACGACTAAAGCTATATGTGTTCACCACCTATCCGTATATATAAAATTCACTTACTTCCATTATTCAGAGACGTAAATAGTTATCCACACTGCATAAATTCTGACATAGTATGACCTTAACGATTAACGGTCCTTACAAATTTACTGTATTTGAGGTAAGATACAATCGTTATCTATAGTTACAAATGAAGATTGCAATATACCAAGTGTGACCTTAATTAAACAGTTCATCGCCCCTGCTCCACGCGGCAATTGATTAGAAATTGACACGTGCGCTATATACAGACAATGCTGCCGTATCTATCAGCATACATTACTATACGTCTTCTTGCATCTGGCTAGTCAGTCCCACTCAATAAGATAAATGCTCGATTACTATTGTATAAGATTCATTAAATTCTAGCTTACAGTAACCAATAACCTGCAAGATCATTTGAGCATTACAAAATCGTATGTAAATATGCGATTATCATTAACTCACGATAAACATTATCATCCTACAGACAAAGGAAATTAATTCACATAACCATAAGAAATTCTACACATTTGAATATATGGATTACATCACAAGCATATCAAACACATTTGCATAAAACCAAACAACAAAATAGAAAATTACATGGAAATTAAAATTGCGTACCTTAATGCTGTTTTTTTTCTCCACGCAATCGTGCGTCCTAGCATTATAGCCTGTATTTTCCTTTCAAGACAGCTATCTGGCTTCTCTACTTTGTTAACGAGGGAAAACTCTATTCTCAGGTTTTTCAACCGGATCTTCAAATTCGACTTCTCGCAAGCAAAATTGGACTAAAGAATTCTGAGCCAAGTCGCTATCTTAAATTCCCCATTATTTCTAAAGTGTACGCCTTAATTTTAACTGACGAATCGAAAGCAACTGTTCCTAAATTTTCCCCAGAATAATCATGTCTTTCATCAGATTTTGACAGCATAGAATATGCTGCAGTTAGCTTTACTTTGAAGATCAATTATTTGACATGGTGTTCTCTACCGCGGTCATGGCTGGTAACCCTACTGTACTTTCTCATGAAAGCGTTACGGTCAATTCTACTGAACCTTAAACGTAGGCCCTTTTACGTTTCACAGATGAAACAAGGGAAATATCAAAGTGACCTTTCTCAAAGACTTTTCTGGCTTGGCTATGATAAAAATTTTAATGCACAATTTATTCAACTTTAGGATCCCGTACTTCTTTAAAATTTGACACATTACACAGTACATGAACAAAACGGGTGCAGCTGGAGCTCCAGGAGTTTAGTCGGTTCACTATGACGTGGATTGCGCTGTAGAAGCCTAAAATAACACTTTCTGCTGCTCACATTTTCGAATTAGAAGCTATCTTGGCTCGATTTACCAAAATCTTTTACTTTGAGTAAAACCAAATTTACATGCAACAAATCGCTCAAGCACAGGTGACCACGTCGTGGAGAGTGGCCATGAATTCAGGTAGCGAACTTCCCAGAAATGTGTTTGTGACCTTTCATTTAGCGGCACGGCGTGAAAATCAAATTGGAAACAAACATATATTCGATCAATTAAGGTTATCTTGTATTCATGTTCTTATCAATTCCAGACAATATCCAGAACGAGAACTGGAGTATAATTTTGCTGCAGCCACGAGAAATTATTCACGTGCGTACTTGATGCTCATGGAGACATGCAAAAATACCAAGATGCAGATACTGCCACGAAGGTGAAGCTTGATGAATTCGCCACTTTGTATCCCATTTTTCAGTTCGATGTGTCTAAACATTCAGAACGTCTCAAAGATTCCCCAGCCGATTTCGAGATATGGTGGACTGTTTTTAATCCTGGTGCAGATGATGTCTGTTATGCGTTAGGAACATCAGATTGATTATGACCTTGGATCTGCTTAATGGTAAAATGAACGTCGTTGTGCAGACAACGATCAATTGTGTTAAAAAGATTATATATCAAATGCTTCAGCAACGCTGTCAGCGACAACGTCGCCAGAGCAAAAAGCAAGCTGCTCGAAACAAAATCTAATGGGGTTCTATTGCCAGCGCTATTCGTCAAAACATTGGCTCCTAAATTATTAAGCTCAGTATTGCTTCCACTGGATCTTGCTGAAGCTTCTGGAGCTGTCACTGAGCAACACAAAAAACGGTCATAGGAAACAGTATTTCCCGAAACGGAATGCGTGAAAAACCTGTTATCATCGCCTCAGCTGCTGGCTATGGTAACAGGAGACATAAAAAATAATAGCATCTGATGTAAATTACTGTATATCAATGTCGTACGTACCAGTAGGATTAACGCTGTCGCCGCAGCAGATAAAAAATATTGCTACTGCAGCTCAGCATAAGAAACCGATATTCATTAAACTTAGCTCGGCACCATTAACATGACCTGACAAGCTTATGCTGACTCACAGACAGGCCACCTCTGTGATGAAACATGCCGTTGCTTACAAAGGACTTGTTCTCAAATTGTCTGCGTCACAACTTTCAAAACAAGGAGGATTTATCTCAACACTGTTAGCTGGTATTACTGGAACTCTTCTTCCAGGATTACTCGATATTGGAAGGGGACATCAGCTTCCTGAAACTACACGTGGGAGAGGTATCTCCCGCATGGGCAACGGGGCTGCCATACTTGGTCGAAAAAAGAAATTAGCGACTGAAGCGTTATCACACTTGAGAGAGAGTTATTATCAAGCGTTGAGAATTTCAGACGTGTGTTTTCAAAGGATCAGCTGACATAGATAGATCAAATCTACCACGACGAGAGCTGCCTGATTAATCTTCAAAATTATTTCTAGGGATCCGGAACTGATTGGGTGGCTATGTATAACGATCCACAGCAGTGCGACGTGGAGTACTTTGAAACCTTTGGTTTATCTCATATGAAGTAATACGATACTTAAAATCCGCTGAGCAGCATGCTGTGTATAATTCCTTGCAGTTTCATGATGTCAATGACAAAACCTACGGATGGTACTTTTTTAAATATCCACCAGAGATACAGCCGAACATCAATTGTCTTAGCAATCTTAGAGCTGTTACAGCTGCATCGTCATTTTATGGATAGGCAAAATATAATACAACAACAATCCAATTATGGACTTCTGGTGTTTCAATTGTGAAAGGATAGTAAATCTCCACAGAGGTGGTCACTAAATATTATCGCCTGCTGGTCAAGTCGTTCTGCGATGTGGCGCCAAAAAATGCAGATTGTGACGGGTCAGGCAGCAGTTCCGCTTCCTGTATCGCAGTTGCCGGCGACTTAATGTCCCTTTTCTGTTTAAAAAATGCATCACCATCATTGCAGACACTGAGATCTGAGCACGAGCTGCGAAAACATTCGGATAGAACGAAATCTGTGCGGGGAGATTGCAAACAATTTGGTGAGCGTCAGATCATAGGTTGTGCTATCGATATTCATAAACTTATTGGTAAACTTCCATGACCACGCGGAGGGTGGACATTACCGAGAGACAGATATACCATACCATAGTATCCGCTAGAAAAACAAGTCGATGAAAACGATCAGCCTCTGCCTGGACAGGAGTCTTATAACGACGTGGATGTCACTGCCATACTGCTTGATATTTGTTACAGAGATCATCCAAACGATAAGGCAGGTTGAGATAAAATCATGCTGAGGGACTTAACGGAAATCAAACCCCAAAACCTGCTCGCAACCATTTTCCACGTCGCATAGTCATTGTTGTGGTTGTAGAGGACATATGGTCTGCCGACCTTGTCGACATGACAGATTACAGAACATACAACGATCATTTCATGACAGTCATCGATGTCTCTAGCAACTACACCTGGGTGGTTCCTCTCAAAAACGAAAAAGGAAACACTACCGTTGAGGCGTTTGACAGCATTGTGGGTACCCCTGCAAACCCCAAATTATGGATCGATCACGGCAGTGAATTTTACAACAAAGACGTATCAAACTTGGCTTCATAAAAAATAACCTCGACATGTACAGCTCACGACATTGAGACAAAGCCACTGTCGTTGAACGATTTAACAGGACTAAAAAAGAACTCATGTGGAAAAGATTAACCAGTGATGACACCAACAGATACTTAGATTCTTTTACCAGAGATTGTTGACCAGTATAATCAAGCAAGACATCGAAGCATTAAAATGTCTTCAGCAGAAGCTTCATCAGTAACCCCACAGGGTGACCATGACCGAAACAGGAGGTCACAGACACCTTATGTTTTAAATATATATTTAAGGGAGGTGACCGCGTTAGAATCAACAGACATATAAAGCAAATCCAAAGAAAGGATATACACCCAAATGGACCGAGGAAGTCTTTGTGGTGGATACAGTCAAGACAACAATGCCGGTCACGTACATGGTTAAAGATGCCTCAGAAGAACCCATAGAAGGTTCTTTTTACGAGCAAGAATTATAGAAAACCAACCAAGACGTGTTCAGGATCGAAACGTCCTTTTAACTAAAAGTAAAAAAAGTCTCTCGTCAAATGGTTGGGTTATCCTGACGCATTTAACTTGTGGATTCCGACGGCGGCGTTGATATCCTTGAGGGACTGAGCGCATGAGGCGAGAATGCCTCCGATATTATTTTATCGTAAGCTGCTGACACCTTTTTACCAGAGACTGGTTGACACTTCGCTGCATGCTCTGGAAGCCCCACCACATCAAAAACACGCTTAAACAGATATCAAATTTGATAAATTTCTGACGACCTGTATGCGAAGCTCTCGTCACCAGGTTAAGCAACTGACAAGACTGATCTCGCTGTGATGCTCATAGATTAAATTGCTATAACTAATTCTGGATATGATAGTGCTGCTTATATCCCTGCGCTGGTCTCTGGTGACTGTGACATCGTCTCCTCCACTGATTTTCCTCATACTCGCCTATGTTCTCCTCACGAAATATCATCTAAGGGATATTACTAAAATCATGATTTACAAACGTCACAGCCTCATCAAAACGTATCAATATATCCTCATAGTCGTCCTTCACTGTCACAGTCAACTCTGCTGTGGACAGCGGTGACGACTCTGTGACACATGGTGTGTATGACCATAATTCTCTCCACAATCGCAGATAAGATAATGACGTCTCTCGAACATGCATCATTTTATACTACACTGTAACCTTTAATACATTTTCATTCACACTGAGCCAAAACTCTTCTTTTAGTATACATTTAATCCAATGGCCCAGAACCATTTATCTGCTTAAACACACCACTGAAAAAGTGGTCCAGAACCATTCCATTTTAGCTGCGTATGGCTACATCCATATAAACCCTTTTTTTGTGCATTAAAGTGACCACTTCTTAAAACATGGTCCATAACCAACCCATTTTATGCACTGGAGTGACCCCGCATGAAAAAATGGCCCAGAACCCCCACTCTACTATACTACTCACTTGGGGTTGTATAATTGGTACCGTTATACCTGTACCCAAATCTACGACTATTAAGGAGATTAAGATGGCTACTTTAGTCGACCAGGACCTTCAGCATGTTATCAAATCGATACATTCTGTAGATTGGAAACATTCATACAAAGAACACAAAACCTTGGAAACATTTTCAAGACTGCGACGTGAGCTCACGATCGTTCCAGTTACAAATGGTGTTGTCCTACTGTGTGACAGGAAATTAGTAACACCGAAAGGGTTACAACACAAAGTGATAGAACTAGCACATGAAGGCCATCAGGGCATATTCAAGACAAAACAACTTCTTCGTGAGAAAGTATGGTTTCCTGGTATTGACAAATAAATAGAGGATTAAAGTCAAAGTTGTATATCATGCCTTACATCAACGCCAAAGGAAATGACGGAACCGCTAAAATTTAGAGTTACACCAGTCAAGCCTGGAGACAAATGAGCTTAGATTTCAGAGGCCCTCTTTCATCAGGAGTCTACCTAATGGTACTTGTTGATGACTTCTCAATGTATACAGTCGTTGAAATTATTAATTCAACATCGGCAAAAACTGTCATCCCGCGACTTGACAAGATATTGTCAATATTCAGAATACCAGAAGTTGTAAAAACGGACAATGGACCTCCATTCAATGGTCAAGAGTTTACAAAGTTTGCAGAATACATGGGATGTTAGCATAGGAACATCTCACCTTTACGGCCACAAGCTAACGACGACGCCGAAAGGTTTATGAGAACAACTGGAAAAGCCGTTATACCAGCTAATGCAGAACATAAAAGTTGGAAATAAGAAATGTACAACTTTTTACGGAATTACGGAGCCAAACCTCATGCAACAACCAACAAATTTCCCGCCGAGATGCTACTTGGACGAAAAGTGAGAACTAAATTCCTAAGTATACAAATCAAATCAGACGACAACAAAACCATGAAACAAAGGAAAAGATAAAGAGCGATACAGATCAAACTCCAAAAGCGAAGTCAGATTTCGAATTTGGAGACAGTTTTCTAGTAAAGCAAGAAAAGCGAGGCAAGTTGTCAACTCCATTCAAACCCAAACCGTATGAAATCATCAACAAAACATAGGCCTAATCAATGATAACAGCGAGAAGAGAAGACCATCAGATTACTAGAAATTCGTCATTCTTCAAGACAGTTAAGAATTCACCCCATATTTCACCTTCGGACGACCAGACGTATGATGCAATAAATATGAAGAAAGGTCGAGATGGATGTGACATATATATGCCATCAGACTTAACATTAAGAAGATCATCACGAGTCTGAAAAACCACCAGACTACCTGAAGAATTATGCGTGTGCACAATGATGCAACTTTTAGAAGCTTTACACACATGAGTTGCGTCGCTATAATGTTTTCCTTATAAATAGTTATGTATGTTGAAGCTATAAACTGTTCTGTAAATCTGGAGAGTTAATAACAATAACATGTGTATCCCGTCAAGCTGAACTTGAACTCTACCATCAGTAAAAACCCAGAATATTTTTAGGACGTGACCGTGAGAACGTTAAACCTACTTTACCCAGTTTTACGTTGACCATTTTGTACTGTATCAGAAAATTAAGACGCAAATTGATCACACTCATGCATTTCTACTATCTGAATTTCTGTTGTTAAAAATGTTTTATTATTATTAGGATTAGTTCGAAACATAGTAAACTGACTTTCAATTTAAATACATAAAGTTGAAGTCTGACATAAACGTCGGGAATTAGAGTTCTAGAAGCAGTGCTATATGGTAATATAGTTATCCCACTGCTGCATCCGCAGCTTAGAGATCAGAGATAAGTCAGAAATATGGGGTGCTAGATGAAGGCCTGATAAAGTGTCAGTTATAGTACGTATGCTGTGAAATAAACATGTGTCTGTAGAAACAGGTCTTTTCCTCTTTCATTTACAAAATCCAAACAGTGCAATGGATAGTGCTGACCTGTCAATCAAACTGGGTACATTGATCAATAAAAAAAAAAAAAATAAGCATCGCTTTCACTGCTTAATTACCTGTTGCTATCCGTGCAGAGGAATTTGAAAGATTACACAGAAAGTCACTGAAAATTTATCAGAAAAATGGTTCGCCGTTGTGCTTCGGGGCACATGCGATGCAGATTGTCGTTATTATAAACGAATTCAAAGAGACATTTTAAAAAAAAGTGTTCCCAAACTAAACACCAGCATGGAAAAATGCGTAGGAAGTGATAAGTTATTTACAACCTTATGTCAATATATAAATACACAAAACTGTTTTTAAATAATGATTTTATTTGTTGTGCTTGTGAAAATGTTTAATACAATTTTATGCTCGTTGCTTATGTTCGAATTGTATATAATATTTGAGTAATAATTTTACATACACTATAGAAAATGTGTGAATATGATTCAAGTTTTCTGTTATTGTTACCTTGGTTTAAAAAAAAAAAAAAAAGGAATCCTGCATATGCTTCTACAGTGCTCATTTTATAAAAATTTTCAAAATTGAACATTATAACTGATGTTAACTTGACAAAACACCACCCTATAATATAAAAATCGGATTTTGACATCAGTTATTTCAAAATGTTAAATTTAATTACTTTGACTACTAGTTTTATAATGGAAGGTTTCTAACAAATAGTTTAACTTTTTGAAGAGGTGAAACTATAATAAAATATTTCTTATGTCTTTATTAGGCTTGAGACTTTAAAAAACAGCAACTTATGTCCTAAAATTTATTTAAATGTTTGTCATGCTGACTCGAATAAAACTGATCTCTTGCAAATTTACCGATTTTATAACACCTGCAAAATGTTACGACATCAATGAAGTAAGATGAAACGAGTCACACTAATTGGCTAACAAAGATAAAAGCGGATGCAAACATATCCCCTGTCCACGTGCCTGTTGTGGCTTATGTCGATGTGACATTATTATTTCCTTCTTTATTAAGAGAGTATGAAAAATTATCGTTTTAAATGGATCTGATACAATTTAAATTTACTGGCTTATCAATGATATTCTTACAAAACGTTTGATCTGTCCAACTGATGATACAAGTTCACGAGGAGTAAAGAACGTAAAATATTCCCTTCAATCACACAGGAAATTTGTACAAATTGTTTATTTATTCATTGTAATTTTAATACTTGTTTTCCTAAACATAATTAAACTATAAATTCTAGATTTAAAATGTACTTGTTTTATTCCTATATGACATTATACATGTACGATATAAATTTAACGGGTGCAAACACGTGACAAAAGTTTTATTTTAATTTCTTTTAAATGTAACTATACTAGAAATTCTGGTAATTAATAAGTATGCATAACTTTGCAAGAACAGAAAGATTTTGTTATTTTGTCCTCTTCTAGTAAAATGTCTTCAAGTTTGTCATGCTGTTCGTTCTTCTTCATAGATCGCAAGCAAGGTGCTGTAACTTTGACCTGATTTTCGCCATCGAAAACCCTAATTTCATGAATATATACATGTATGTTGTAGTTCAAGCTTTTCTTTAACGCACGATCTGAAAGAATCTTGCAATCAAGATGGAAAGTGTCAGAAACATTCTCGAGAATATTGCCCGTTGAATCTGTAGCTGATGCTACCGAATCCACCATTTTCACGATAGCTTAAGTCTCACTGGATAGTTTCGTATTTTGACAATTTAAGGTAGAAGGCATAGTAGTAGAAGTAATTTGAGGTTTCTATTTCAGAGACCCCCTACCCCACCCCCAAAACGTTATACGTTAACATTTTTGTCAGCAGCCGTTTTTAGCTTAAAATGATAACTTTTATATGATAGACTTTTCTAACATATTTTCTGACAAAAATTTGTTTTGTCGGGGTAGGGGGTCTCTGAGATAGAAACACTCAATAACTTCTACTACTATTATACTCTAGAAATTATTTTTATAGTTTTAGACAAAATGTCATATTAAACAAATGAAATATATATAATGTATCGATATAATCCAACCCGACATGTTGGATTTGATCTGACAAACAGATTTTGGAAGAGATTTAATTCCATCAAATCAGCCTCAGGTTATACTGGTATTAAATCTAAAATAATAAGCGATTGTATTAAAAAAGTTGGATATCATATATCGCCAAAATATGGATCAGTTTGGTTATTCGCGGATGAAAATGATGTGAGAATAGCGGGTTGGGCAGATGATGTGATGACATTTATTGATAATATGGTTGATATTTTATTTGATAACGATATTTCTAAAGCTATACAAAATTAAACATCTACTGTTGTAACCCATATTTTATTATAATCTTTTTCATATCTGCTAACTCTCATTGGCAGAATATCTGTTAAGATACTGTCAATAATACGAAACTTGCGTATTAAATCGTCCATATCATATTTTATACCCCGCAAGTAAGATCGTGTCTGATCAAGTAATTTTTTATAGGTGATACTTGCTGTTTTGCACGCTTTTTTTTTTAGTCGCGAGTCGAGGCTCAATTTTTTTACACGCTGTTGCAAGAGAAACACCAACACCAGATATTATTAACAAAAACGGGTTTAATGATGCGCCACTTGAAATTTTACCAGAGCTGGTCATTAACAACGGTAAATATGATATTACTCGAAGTATTTTGGTATAGTATTTGTAACATTTTTTTTATACACCAAAGTTTTTTTATGATAATATTTATAATATTGCATTAGAGCATCCACATCTTGTTTTGGAATGTTTTCTGAAATATGATTAAAATCGACTATATTTTTTTTTCATTATATAATATTTGTTTACATATTTTATACAATAGTGCCAGTCTCTGGGTTTGATTTATTATAATTAACTTAATCGAGGTGTTTCAGCGACAAATTCCAGACACCACCAGTAAGACACTTCAGTTATTTTTTTATCAGCTACCAGCATAAACGTTTCTTCAATATCTTTATTTAACACTACTGATACAGTTCCAGAAAAAACATCGCTTGAATGACGCCACAGATATGTGGTAAATATACTAAATTTTTCACTGCTAAATATGGACAACCTATATACACCAGTGACTTCCGTGGTATGTTTGATAGTGTTATTTTGCTGTGTCCATATTGCTGATCCTGATGCTACTGTGTATACCACATTGATGATCTGCTTGTGAAGAATTTTAGTAAGTAACTCTGTTACTAGATTTGTTTTTTCAATGATATTAGGTATTCCATTAATAATGTCGTTTAGTTTTGTGTTAATGTCAGCAAGTTTAATATCAACGGTTGGTGGAGTTCCAAAAAATTCATTAATAGATCTGTTTATATTTCTACGAAAATTCAGGAACGTTTGTATGTGATTGGAAAAATCAGTTTTAAATGCGTTAATTTCATCATTAACTGTTTTTATTGCCGTTACTTGATTACTAGCGATCTTAGTATCGCTATCGTTGACGTATTTCTTTGTTGCTGCGTCGAAATCTGTTTCTGGTGTTCTAAGATTATTAATACCATTATTGTTCATGTTGAGGAATGCGCGCATTATACCACCGTTGACTAACACATACTTAGATTCTTGATCGTCGACATATTTTTTTGTTGCTGCGTCTGATTCTACAGTTGGGTCTCCAATGTATGTAATTTTTTTTCCTGACATGATAATATTACCTGTAACTGTCCCACCTATTTTATCAAGTTTGTTATCATCAAAATACTTTAACTGCAAATAACTTACCGCTTGAGTTTGATTTAAGTTTGCTGGCGGATACCTGGTCTCCAAATTTATAATTTTTTTCCTGACATATCTAAATTACCGCTTAAAGTTCCACCAGATTTATCTAGTTTATTACTGTCGACTAATTTAAGTTGTGCATAACTAACGGCTTTTGTATTAACAACATTTATTGGTGGATAATCTGTTTCTAACTCTAATACTCGTTGATTTGACATAAACAAGTTTCCGGTCATTGTGTCGCCGGATTTTTTTAGATAGCCTGATAAATCAACCTTACCGTCTGTTGTACTTTCAGCTGTTGAATCTCCTACTAATGTTCCAAATTTTGAATAAAAACTCATTATTTATTTATCGTTTGACAAAAATTATATAGCATAAAATTATATAATAGTAAGGGCAAAATCGTCTATATTAAATTTTGATACAGAACGTTTGGTGAAACATAAACATAACAATGAACTTCCAGATTGTCATTATCTTATCTTTGGGAGAACCGGATCGGGAAAAACAAACTTACTTATGAATTTGCTTCTAGGAGATAATTTTACTACGATCGCGTTTATATTTACACGATTAACCCGCATCAGGATAAGTACGAGCTACTTAACAATTATAATGACAAACTTCGCGATGATCTTGAAGCTGGCGAAGATTTTTTTATTATCAAACAACCAGAACAACTTATTCCAGTTAATCAACTTGATTCGTCCGAACACAAGATAGTTGTTTTTGATGATATTCTGTTAAACAATGAGGAAATGAATAAAATCAGATCGTATTTTTCACTGTCGCGAAATAAGAAATGTAATTCTATTTATCTCGCCCAGGGTTTTTATAACGTTGATAGATTTATTGGGCGAAATACTGGTTGTTTTATATTATTTCCAGGACTTGACAATGTCGATGTTAGAAATATCGCGAACGAGCAATGTGGTGATGTAACAAAAGATAAATTTATTGAACTATATCATCAAGCAACAGCAAATAAATATGACTTTTTTTATTTGATAAATTAACAAATGATACGAGTAAAATGTTTCGATGTTGTATTGAAAAATATCTACAGTAATTTTTATACAAAATAGTATATAATTAATGGAAAGACAAGCAAAGTACAGAAAACATATAGAAGATCTAAAAAAACTTGCGCAATCTCAGGCAAAATTTAAACAGCTAGTAAAGCAAGCACGACGTGGCCAAGTAGTTGTAGCAGAAACAACAGCAGCCGCTCTCAAACCAATTACTGAAGCTTTACTTGGAAACAACCTGAAACTAAACCATTATCAGAAGAAGAAGTTAAAAAAAATACAAGAAAAAGGTTTACTCGGACTAGTTAAAGAACAACAAGAAGCATCTGCTGGAAGAATTATTGCTAGATCTGATGCGGAGAAAAAAAGATTAGCTGAGTTACTTGTAGCAAATATCGCTGATCCTGCTGCAAGACGAACTGAACTAAGAAGGTTGTTGAATGATCCACTGGAACTTCAACAAAGATTGGCAGAAGCAGCAGTAGTTGGACCGATTGAGAGAAGGTTAGAACAAGAAGAAGAACTTAGAAGAGAGAGAGAAAATGTAGAAGAAAAAAGAAGATTTGACCATGATTTGGAAAATATGAATAGCGAAATAAGAGATAACGAATATAGAGATTTTAATAATAAATATAATAACTTTAAAGGTGTGAGAATACATCATGTTAGAAAAGATGAATTTAAAGCTGACGAAAAAATTGAAGAGCTAAAAAAACATAAAAGAAGAGAGTAATAAACATTTAGACAAGGTAGTTTTAGAAAATAAAAATTACTATAATGAAATTAAATTATATCGACATGGAATTATTGCTGATCTTTATATTAAGGCTATTAATAATATAAGAAATAGACAATACTATAGTGATAGTCACCTTAGCAGCTTAATTAATGAAGCAAAATTATTAGATAAAAGACAAGAAGAATCAGAATATACACTACCAACTCCTACAACGACCGAAGAAGATTTACTAAGTTCAAAACGTGATGAATATAAAGACAAAGCAAAAAAAGAAATAACATCGGAAGAATATTCTAATTTTATAGTAAAAAAATAACATTTTTAACGTTGATAATATACATAATTGGGAAGAAGAAGAATACAATGATCTCATTAAAGAATTAAAAAATATCATAGAAAAAGGTAGAGGAGCCTATAAAGAAATTAGTACAGCTCCAATGGAAAATATTGAAGAAATTTTTGAAAAAGCTAGAAATGATACTATTGCTACTGTTTTTAAAACAACTGCAAAACAATTTAGAGATAAAAAATATACTAAAGAGGGACACACTTTTGAAAGTTTATTTAAACATCATGATGATGAGCGATTAAAAAAACTTTTAGGAAATAGAGGAACTGGAGTTAGAATATTTTCATCAGTTACTGAAATGATTGGCAGATTAATGTTATTGATATCATCAAAAGAAGCTGGAAATGGTGGTGCTGAAATTGACAATGAAATTATTGATATACTTGATAATTTGAGATCGGAAAATTTATTAACATCTGACGAATACGAAACTTTACACCGCCACTTAATCGAGGTGATTTGATATCAGATCGCGGCGACTTAATTTTATAAAAATATAATAATAAATGTCAGCAACACTATTACTAGACTCTAGCCAATCTGATAAAGATAGCGCAAATTTTTCTGTAAAATATGTTCCGCCAATAGAACTAGATCGCGAAAAACAATATGAAATTGGACTTATTTCCTGCACTTGTTGGAATGCTATGGCTAACGTAAAAACTGGAGTAAACGATGAATTTTCATTTAGTGTTCCTATACGTACTCCACCATTTGTCGCGTGGAAAACAATTAAAATTCCACAAGGAGCCTATAATATTGCTAATCTAAATAAAATAGTAAAAGAACTTATAAAAAAAAATAAAGGTATAGCTGATAATTTTGAGCTTACACCAAATTATAATACGTTACGCGCAAGAATGAAATTAAAAGATATAACAGTTAGTCTTGTATCGCAAACAAGTATCGCACCACTGATAGGATTTTATAATTATGTACATTCTGCTCTTGATCGTGATAATCCCGAAACGTATGACGGCCAACTGCCAGTAAATGCAACTGAAGTAAACACAATACTGATAAATTGCTCCATCGCATCTGGATCTTATTCAGCTAAAGGTAGTAAAGGACAAACGATATACAGTTTTTCACCAGAAGTTCCACCAGGATCTCTTATGCAAATTAGTCCACGTCATATTATTTATTATCCGCTAAATGTTGAAAATCAAATAACAGAAGTAAATATGCAGTTGACAGATCAATCTGGAAGACAGTTAGATTTTAATAATGAAATTGTTACTTATTATTTACACCTACGCGTTGCGTAGGCGCGTTGCATAGGCGCGAGCAATAGTAAACATATTTTCTGAAAGATTTGACAACAAAATTATACAGCCTCAGATATAATGAAACAGAAAAAAGTTTATAGAAGAAAAATAGTAGGAGGATTTTTAGGAAATATATTTGCTAAAATTATGAAAAATATTCCAGGAATAGCTCATAAAGTTGCACCAATTGCACTTGACGCAACGAAAGCTTTTGCAACTGGAGCTGCATCTGCTGCTGGAACTGCTGTGGGGCAAAAAATAGCTGATAAAATAAAAGGCACACCTAAGGCGCACGCCGCACCTACGACAATCAAACAAGCTATTTCAGAAATAGCACCAGCAAAAGAAACTCAACGCGCAATGATAACAACAACAAAAAAACTTTTATCGCCACGAGGAGAACAAATTATACAAAAATTAATATCTAAAGTAACAGCGCCGCAATAGCTTCGCTATCATTAATAACAAAATTTTGTATAACCTAAATAAATAAAAAAATGTCTGTAAAAAATTATCCCGATTTAGCAGAAATTTATGACACAGACGACACAGTAACAGAATTTGAGTATGTTGAATATCTCGATGAAAATTCTAACGAACCTAATAAGGCTGGCCAAAGAACATTTAATACTAGAGACGAGGACGTATTTCTACTGCCTCATAAAGCAATGTTGGAAGTTCGTGGTCAGATTATGACAGTGGCTGTTCCACCTGTCGCAATTGCAGCTGGAGTAGAAGTAGCTCTTATAAATGACGGTTGGTGTTTATTTAAAAGTGCTAAATATCAGCTGGCCAATCAAACTGTCGAAGATATTTCAAATCACTTACAAGTTACAAGTACAATCTTAAATATTATTTCGTTTTCCGACGATTACTCCAGATCAACTGCAACTAATATGATGTGGTTTAAAGATACTGGAATTGCTACAGCAGGATCTGAAGAATTTATTTCAAGAGGAGTATTTGCACATGGAGCTAATGCCGATGCAGATGTTGCAACTGTGAGAAATTTCCTTATCGCTAATGCTGCCAATTTTGGTATAGACGCACCAGATGCAGCAGCTAATGCAGACGCTACAAGAGTTTCACTTACTGCTGCTTGCAATAATCTTGGTATAACCGCACCAGCTGCAGATGCAAACGGTGTTGCAATGTTAAACATAGTTAACACAACAGTTAGCGTAAAAAATAAACGTTATAATGAAGGTCATGCTAAGAGAAAGGCACTTGCAGAAGTATCACGTCAAATTACAATGATGCTGCCGTTAAGTACAATATTTGGCTTTTGCAGGGACTATAATAAAGTATTTCGTGGAGTTAAACATACACTTATTTTAGATCGATCAGATCAAAACGACTGCCTGTTTAGGTCAGGTGGAGCCGATGTACAATTTGTCATAAACAAACTTGCGCTGTGGATGCCAAGAATAACTCCGTCAATCACTAAAATGGCGGAATTAAATAATATGCTGGAAAAACACACAAACAGAATTTATTTTCAGCAACATAGAATATATCAAACAGCAGTTCCGAATACCACAGATTACACATGGCGAGTTACAACAACACCAAGTGAACAAAAACCACGGCAATTATTTGTTGTATTTCAGCAACAAGCTCGACGCAATAGCCAACTACAAAATAATGCGATATTTGATAATGCTGATGTTAGACGAATATACGCTAGAATAAATTCAAAACAATATCCGGAGCGAGCGATAGAATGTAATTTTGCAGATAACGCCAATAAAAATATTACTCGACCGTACACGTACCTGCTCGATGCAGTGCAAAAATATCAAGATGTTGGAGATGGATCTCAGATATCAGTAGAGGAATTTCGTACACTTTATCCGATATTTTATTTTGATGTTAGCAAACATAGCGAGCGAGCTGTAGACAGCACAGCTGATATTGAAATTACTTGGACACTAGGAGCACTTCCAGCAGCGCAGTTAAACGTGTATGCGTTAGTGATAAGCGATAGATTTGTTACAATTGACTCTGTCGGAGGTAAAATGACAGTCCAAGTTTAATCTGTAATCGTTATATAAGATGACAAAATATATTGTAAAAG
The DNA here is from genome assembly GCA_016617855.1 of Megalonaias nervosa. Lineage (NCBI taxonomy): Eukaryota > Metazoa > Mollusca > Bivalvia > Unionida > Unionidae > Megalonaias > Megalonaias nervosa. Next base: position 44,460 of record JAECUM010033501.1, read on the forward strand.
AAATACATTTGACTGATGGTCAAGTTAAAAAATTAGCAGCTGCTGTTGCAAAACGGAGGCAAGTATCATTAAAGATCAACCCAAGAGACTCCGTCTCTCACGCCCAAGCAGGTGCTTTAACAAAATTGTTGTTAACCAAAAAACAAGTAAATAAATACGATCGCAAAAAACCTTTTGTTTTAAATTTAAGTGCTGCACAAATAATTGCAATGGCCCACCGCATCGCGGTGGATGGCGGTTTCTTCGGTCTGGCATTATCTGTGATAGCCAATACATTACTACCTAAAATCTTGCCGGTGTTAGGTACATTAGGATTAGCAGCAGCGTCTGGAGCAGTATCTGGCGCAACGGAAAAGGCAGTTAAAGGTAGTGGTATAAAGAAAATTTTCGTATAAATAATCGATGGTAACAATTTTTTAGTTTAATGTTTTGTATAAATGTTCGATGGCAACAATTTTATCTGACTGATAAATATAATGCCAAAACGAAAAACAGCAACGAAAAGAAAGACAACGAAAAAAAGACACGACAGCGAAAAGGTGGATTTCTTCCAATAGCCCCGTTACTAGCGGGATTGGCAGGAAGTCTATTGCCAGGCCTGTTAGGACGAGGACAAGGATTAATGTTGCCAGGAACAAGGCTGCGTTAAGTAATTTTGAGATACTTGACAAACTAAAAAATGTAAAACATTTCAGTGGAGTTTACTCCAAAGATGAACTTATAGCGATTCCAGCACAAGCGACATCATCGTGTGTTATAAATATACAGGATTTCAATGACGGACCTGGCACGCATTGGGTAGCTGTTTTTGATAACAATTATTTTGACTCGTTCGGAATTCCACCGAGCGACGCAGTAAAAAAATATATGAGCAGAATGCAGGAGACGAAGTCTCTTGCGAAAATAATAAATTATTCGTCTAATCAAATTCAACCAGTTGGAACTTCCGCTTGTGGATATTATTGCGTAATGTTCATCAAACAGATGACAAAAAATCCAGATTTTTTAAAGTTTATTTTGCAATTTGATAAAAGACCTTCTCACGCTAATGATGATATTGCATTTAATTTTTGTAAAGCTACCTATAGATTCAATTAATTTTATCTAAACTCACTGATATACAATGTCAATATATTGTCTTAAATGTAAAACTAAAACAGAAAATAAAGACGAAAAAACAGAAAAAACAAAAAATAATAGAATAATGCTGAAAAGTATTTGCGCAATCTGCGGAAGAAAAAAAGTATGTTTTTGCCAAAAACAAGCGGAGCGGGTTACCCTCCTGACGTTGTAAGGGATATTATTTTAGCAGACGACTAAATAAATAATGACATGCAGCTGCGATTGCGACAGAGATTTATGTCTTGAGCAAAATAAAATTGTTACATATTGCAAGAAATGCAAAAACAGAGAAATAATTGGAACAGGTATAGATATACATAAATTAATTGGCAAATTGCCGAGACCAAAAGGCGGTTGGACGTTGCCAGGCCATAAATATACAGGTCCATGGAATCCTCTTGATGAACAACTTGACGAAAACGATAATCCGCTGCCAGGACAAGAGCCTTACAATCAAGTTGACGCAATAGCAATGCGTCATGATATCTGCTATAGAGATATTGAACTTCCAGACAGCAATCAAAATAAACACAGCTGCGATAAAGTAATGTTAGACGAACTTCGTGAAATGAAACCTGCAAATATACGAGAACGTATTGACCGAAGGCTGGTCCAGGGTTTTATTGGAGCAAAATATAAATTTGGTCTCGGTAGAGAATTATATGATGATCTCGCCTTGGAGCTAGCGTCTCAACTACACAGACCTAAAAAAAAAGTTTCCGCGACGTAAAGTTGTCGCAAATGCCGTTGATGACATCTGGGCGATAGATTTAGTTGATATGTCAAATCTAGCTGAATTTAACGTTGGCGCTGATGGCGCTCCAAAAAGAGATCTGTTTAATGTTGTAGATGTTTTCAGCAAATACGCGTTTAGTATACCAGTTTCGGATAAAACAGGGAAATCGATGACTGATGCGCTAAAACAAATTATTGTTAACACAGAAAGAAAACCAAACAGAATCTGGACTGATCATGGAGCGGAGTTTTTTAATAAAAAGGTTGAGCAGTTTTTAGAGCAAAATAACATTAAAAAATATGTTACAGGAAACGAGGGAAAAAGCGTCATTGTCGAGCGATTTAATCGCACACTAAACGAAAAAATCCATAAGTATTTGACAGCTAAAAACACGAATAAATATATTGACCATTTACAGAAAATTGTTACCGAGTATAATAATACGAAACACAGATCCATCAGAATGTCGCCAAATGACGCGATTGCAAATCCAATACTAGCAAACAAAAACATGTACCGACGACACAAATTTAAAGTTGGCGATAAAGTTAGAATTTCGCTGACGAAAAAAACATTTGAAAAAGGTTATACTCATAACTGGAGCGAAGAAGTATTTGTTGTTGAAAAAGTACTTTTAACAATACCAGTTACATACTTGCTGAAAGATTTATTAGGTGAGCCTATAACTGGCAGTTTTTACGAGCAAGAACTTCAGAAAACAGAACAAGATGTATTTGTTATTGAAAAAGTTATTAAAAAGCGTGGCAACAAAAGTTTAGTCAAATGGCGTGGATATAGCGATAAATTTAATAGTTGGGTACCAACTCGGTCGATTTCATCATCGACTGCGATTTCATCGACTGAATAATATTATTATAAATTTCCTCATATTTTATTAGTACTGACTTACATTTTACTGGTTTGCATAAAGAAATTAAATGTGATTTTCTCGCATCATCAACTGGCATTAAATTAAATATTTTAACAAAAATAAAATCGTATTTTATATTTCTTTGTTGTCCAGGTATTTTTACGTTTAAAAAAGGCTTTATAAGTTGCCAAAATATTTGATGCTCTGCGATAGTAAAATTAAATTTTATTATTTTTTTATCAATATGGTACTTAACATCATATCGCCCAGTTGTTGGTCTGCTTAAATTTTTTTACTAACAACAACATCATATTCTTCATCGTCATAGTTATACAAAATATCTTTTTCAGTATAATCAGCAAATCTATCACTAATAATATTTTCTGATGTAACATTAAAAACTGAAACAAAATCTCCTGAATATAGCTCAGCCAGTCTCTCAATCAAGCTCATTATTATAATAATCTTTTATCTAATTAATAAATAATAAGATGTTTGAAGAAATAAAATATCATCAGCGAGTTAATATATTAAATCGCAAAGAATTATCTGAGGCAATTCGAGCTTGTTTATTGGGACATAATTTTTATTTTGTTGATGTTATGATAACATTAGGTGATTCCGACAAATTTTTATTAACAGCAGCTGACAAAATGAAACTTGATACAAATAAAATGATGACATTACGATTTAATCGCGATGATGTCATGGAATTTAGTCATAATTGTCTTTCTCGGAATGGTATAGAAAATATTATTAATTATCGTATCTAAAACTAAATCTATCAAATGTCATTATTGACGTTGCTGATTTTGTTATATTATCAGCTACAAATTTTACTACACTTGAATTGATTTTATGATATTTTGCTGCAGAGTAAACTGATTTAAATTTCATTTCTTCTCCAGTTTCAATATTTATTGAAATTATTTGTTTGGTTGGATTTTTAAAATTATTATTACCACCAGCTCCACGTCTTGTGTTTTCTTTTGACGTAACTAAATCTAGGTTTTCCAAACGATTATCTGTTTTATTTTTATTTATATGGTCGAGAACTAAATTATTAGGGATACGGCCATTAAAAGTTTCAAACACAAAACGATGTGACAGATAATGAACAAAATCTGTTTTGCTCCACGTACCATGATATGCAAATAATTATTGTTATTCAACTTTCCAACAACCTTTTTTGTTTTTATACGTCTAATAATTCCTTGGTCATTTGCCTCGTATAGATCAAACACTGGATGGGGTTGAAATTCATTTTGTAATCCTAAATTTTCAATATTATCATCAGCAACTGTGCCATTTGCTCTATATACTCGTTGTCCTTTTGGAATATCACCGCAAAACAAAGTATAAATAAAATCTTTTCTAAACATTTCAATTCTTTCTGCATTATCGCCTTTTACTGAAATTAACATACCAGCTGGCGTTGGTATGCCAATAGCTTTTTTAGATGCTATGTTGATAACAGAACCAAGTGCATTTGCAGCATATAGGTTGTACCTTGGGTGTACATGATAAGTTTCTTGCTCTTCCGCTGTCAGTGGCAGATATCTTAAAATTTCTGTCATTATACTATAAGGTTTTTCATATCTCTAATTAGAAAAATTCAATTAAATATAAAATATTACTATATATATAATGTTAAAATTGCGAGATATTGCTAAAAAGAGCATTATCAAATCAGAAAAAATTGCTTCAGCCTTTTCAGGTCATGATAATAGTTACAAACTTGATGATCAAAATGTCTTAGCAAATTTTAGCTCTACAAATTTATTTCATCTTTTACAACCTGTCATATCAGGAGAACTTGCGACTCATAAAAGTATCAAACTTATAGTCCAATATCATATGATTTTATCAAAGTTACATGCAGTCCAGGATGTACTTCTTGAAACAAAAAGTTTTGACAGCGAAATTTCGGAACCATATTTAACAGCAAAATCGAGAAAAATATTAACTGGAACAAACATTGCCGTGGTCGCCGATGAAATACATCAAGAAATAAACAAAAAAAATTAGAAGAATTTACTTTGTCAGGATCAGGTTGGAAATTTGGAATGATAAAAGAAGTTTTATTTCACACAGCAAAATATAACGTACTTCGCGGCAGCGGCGCTAGCTACGTCGATCTCCCTCAAAAAATTAAAAACAAAAAATGCTGTATAAATGTGAGAAACAATGATGACAGATGTTTTCAGTGGTCTATTCTTTCTGCGATGTTTCCAAAAGAACAAAATGCTGATCGCGTTAACAAGTATTTTCCACACAAGGACGAACTAAATTTTTCAGGAATAACTTTTCCAGTGGCAGAAAATCATATACCAAAGTTTGAAAAACAAAACAATATCTCAGTAAATGTTTTTGGATTAGATGAGAAAGAAAATGTTTACCCCAGATATATCTCAGAAAATGCTACACAGTTGACAATAAATTTATTATTTTATCAGGGACATTACTGTTGGATAAAAAAACTTTAACGGATTAGTTGGCAGACAGTACAGTAAAAATAAAAATAAAAAATATTTCTGCTATAGATGTTTGCACGGTTTTTCTAGCGAAGGAAGACTGCAGGAGCATCTCAAATACTGCGTTAATGTTCAAAGAATAACTATGCCTAGCGAAAAAGAAAAAATATTGAAATTTAAAAATTATAATCATAAACTAAATACTCCTTTTGTTATTTACGCTGATTTTGAGTGTCTACTCGTTCCTGTGGCTGGAGCTGAAAATAATCCGAATAAATCCAGTACTAGAAAAATACAACAGCATATTCCTTGTGGAGTAGCTTATAAAGTAGTTTGTTGCGCCAGTGATAAATTTTCATCTCCGATAAAGTTATATAGAGGTGAAAATCCTGCAGTATGGCTATTAAAAAATTTAATAGACGAGGTTAATAAAATTTCTAACAGATTATTTAAAACAGCTCCAATGAAAATAACGTCTAAACAACAACTTGATTTCGATAAAGCAGTTGATTGTCATATTTGTGAAAAGTTGCTGGACGATTCCAAGGTGCGAGATCATTGTCATTTGACCGGCCAATATCGTGGGGCAGCTCATAACAGTTGCAATTTAAAATTTCATGCTCCAGATTTTATTCCTGTAGTTTTACATAACTTTCATGGCTATGACAGTCATATCATTGTAGAAGCTTTTGGTGATGAAAATATTAAAGCTAAACTAAAATTAAATAACGTAATAAAATGTATTCCAAATAATTTTGAAAAGTATATGTCAGTGACGCTCAGCAAATTACGCTTTATTGACAGCCTGCAATTTATGGCAGCATCATTAGATGAGCTTGTCAACAGCGCTACAAGCGCCGGCAGTAATTTCGCTAACCTAAAAAGTTGCTTCGGTAAAAATTATATCGATTTGACAAAAAAGGTATCTTTCCATACGAGTACCTCGACGACTGGAGCAGATTTGATGAAACTTCTTTGCCTGACAAAGATAAATTTTACTCGCAACTCAAAAACGAAAATATCACAGATGACGACTATAAATATGCACAAGATATTTGGAATAAATTTGATTCTAAAACATTTGGTGATTATCACGATCTATATTTGAAAACAGATGTATTATTGCTAGCAGATGTTTTCGAAAGTTTTCGTCAAGTTAGTCATGCAAATTATGGATTATACCCCTGCTGGTATTATTCCGCTCCAGGGTTGTCTTGGGACGCTCTACTAAAAACGAGTAAAATAGAATTAGATCTCTTGACAGATGTTGATATGTTTAACTTTATTGAAAAAGGTATCAAAGGCGGAATTAGCGTCATAACAAAGAAATATGCAGCTGCTAATAACAAATATCTGAAAAATTATGATAAAAATCTCCCGTCGAGTTACATTATTTATCTAGATTGTGTGAATTTGTATGGCTGGGCCATGTCAGAGCCAATGCCACACGGTGGATTTCATTGGATAACTCCAGATCAATTTCTTAAAGAAACTAAAAAAGATTTACCTAGAAAAATTAATATAGATTTTTCCGATATCTCATATTTTGTTGAAGTTGACCTAGATTATCCTAGTTCGCTACATGATCTACATAATGATTATCCGTTTTGCGCAGAGTCAATGACGATTAATTATAGTTTATTATCGCCTGAACAACGAGCAACAACGACATCAAAAAATTCGATTGTTAATAGGCTAGTTCCAAATTTGTTAGATAAAAGAAATTATGTTATGCATTACAAAAATTTAAAACAAGCAGTAGATGCTGGACTAATTCTGAGAATAGTCCACTGCGTGATAAAGTTTAATCAGTCGAAGTGGATGGCAAATTATATTGATCTAAATACAAAACGTCGTGCTGTGGCTAAGACCGACTTTGAGAAAAACTTTTTCAAGTTAATGAATAACTCGGTGTTCGGTAAGACGATGGAAAATATTCGGAGGAGGGTTTCTATAAAAATTGTCAATGATATTAGTCGCAGAAATAAATTAGTTAACGATGATGGTTTTGTTAGTATGAAAATATTTAATGAAAATCTTGTTGCAATACAACGACGAAAGACAAATTTAAAGTTAAATAAACCGATTTATGTTGGTGCAGCTGTACTTGATATATCGAAGTGGCCGATGTATAATTTTCACTACAATTTTACCAAAAAGCAATGGCCAGATTCGGAGTTGCTATTTACTGATACGGACTCGCTAGTTTATAATATAAAATGTGAAGATGTCTATGAAGATATTTACAATCATAAAAGTCTGTTCGATTTATCAGATTGTCCAGCATGTAGTGGATTTCAAGATAACTCAAATAAGAAAGTTATTGGGAAAATGAAAGATGAGTTTATGTTTATACCGGTGAGAGAGTTTGTTGGATTAAGAAGCAAAATGTATGCTGTTATATTAGATGACAATAAACTTACAAAGAAAGCTAAAGGTATTCCTCGAGGATATGTGAAAAAGATGATGAATTTTGACGATTTTAAAGCAGCGCTAAACAATAGCGTCAGTTTTATCAAAACTAATGTCATAAGAACAAATCGTCATAAACTTGAAACAGATACGATTATAAAACGTGGACTAAGTAATTTTGATGATAAAAGATATTGCAGCGATGGAATTGAGACTCTAGCGATTGGACACGATACAATTAATTTTGTCTAAACATTAGAAATAATGTTTGAAAATTTAACATTAGCAGATGAAGTTATTAGCAAATTAAAAAAAATAATGGTCAATAGCCAACAATTATCATTTGAATTTAATGATGAAATTTCAGGTATTTGTTTTAGTAAACTTGACAGAATCAAACTATCCCTTATTAAATCAGATGACAGCAAATACTTTAGTTATCTCGAAAGTTTACAAGACGAGCTTGCATTGAAATATAATAATTTACATAATCCAATCAGCCAGCAGCAGTACACAAAAATTAGTATAGACTTGGACAGGTCAAAGGTTTTTGCAAAAGGTAGTAAGTATCTTCTCAGTAAGATAGCGATGAAAGAATTATTTGAGTGTCGTCGTAAAGTATCTGGTAGAGTTAAATTCTCGTTATATAATCATGATAGCACATATTACTTGATAGCAAGTGTGGAAGTGCTATCTGTTGGTCAAGAAGTATAACCTTTTTAAAAAGAAAGATAATACTGTTGCAGCTTAGTGTAAGTTATCTAACATATCATATGTGATTTAGATTTTACATTGTAAAAATTTGGTTTATTTTTTTGGCTATAAAACTTATAATCGGTGAGTTTTAGTCTTTTTAGCTCAAATTTTTGCTTAATACACTGCATTTTGATCAAGCATAGGTATTAGTTGATCAAGCGAGACAACTCCGTTAAGCAAGGTATTAGTTGATCAAGCGAGACAACTCCGTTAAGCATAGCTTAGTAACAAGTAGTTGCCTGCTATGTTATGTGAACTTACATAAGACTAATGTTGGTTTTTCATTAAAAAGCATTTAACTCCAGAAGAGAACTTGCACAGACAAACAGACAAACAGACAGACATAAAACTAAAAAAAAATTGTAATTGTGACTATAAATATTCTAACTAACATACAAACAGACAGGCATAAAACTCAAAAAAACTGTAATTATGACTATAAAGCACATGAGATTTAACTTCACACAGCAAGTTATTTTTAGATAGCATGTGCAGCATATGCATAATAAAACTTAATGATTTTTCTCACTATCTCCTAGCAACGGCTGATGAAACACAGACTTCAAACTGACAGAAATGCTGATTTTATACACATTGTATAGACCTCTCCAATGTATTTGGAAATTGAAATATTTTACAATAAATGTTATTTTATTCAGAAATCCACACTATAGCTTATAATAATTATGATCTTTTTATTCTGTATATTGTAGTAGCCTGTGTAGTATTAGGTAACTATATAATAACTTTTTTAACATATATATATATAACTGAATTTCATAGCTCAGTGTTAAGAATGCTGGATTCTGATACTGCCGCCCTGAGTTCGGTTCCCTTCACGGACGAAATCGTTGGGTAGGGGTCTGGATTTGCCCCTCGAAATTTTAGGAAGGGTGGGGGTCCAGAGCATTACCTCGACATCGAACAAACAAAATACACTCTCCCACCATGTAAACACATGGTGGGTGCGATTTTTGCACTCCCAGGTGTCGCCATGGTGGGAGAGTGTACGAAATTTGTTCGACGTAGATAAGGCCCCCGCTAGGATAAGTTTATGTTATGTGTTTGTGCCGTGTGTGCCGTCTAAAAATAAACAGCGGGATGATGTGAGGCCGCGACCTTGTGACTTCGCTTTGTACCCTACACAAGGGCCATTCCAAAAAACCATAGCTAGACTAAAAATAAACCTCATTAGGTTCCTGGTCACAACAAAGACCTTTAAATAGACAGCCCTCTGAGTTTCTAAAGTTTCGGTTTCGGATATTTATGAATTCTCTGGGGGTAATGTCCTAACAAAAATGAAGAGTCCAGTTAGCCACAAAAAAAGGCTTACATATAAAATAGACTGCCCTCTGAGTCTCTAAAGTTTCGTCTCATATATTTAGAAATTCGCCTTGGGAGTATGTCTGAAAGAGACTCTTGGAACCTCATTAGGTTTATTTGACAGAACTTATGGAATGGTAGACCGAATGTCATCCTGCTGTTTATATTTTGTCTTTTAGTTTAGAAATATCGTTATCAAATAAAATATCAACCATATTATCAATAAATGTCATAGTAGTAGAAGTAAGTGAGTGTTTCTATTTCAGAGACCCCCTACCCCGACAAAACAAATTTTTGTCAGAAATATGTTAGAAAAGTCTATCATATAAAAGTTATCATTTTAAGCTAAAAACGGCTGCTGACAAAAATGTTAACGTATAACGTTTTGGGAAGGGTAGGGAATCTCTGAAATAGAAACCTCAAATTACTTCTACTACTGGCATGAACCTAATTATCATAAACCTAGCATTTATAAATTCACACAGAAGCTAAATCTGTAATGTGGTTTAGATTTACTTTGAGTTAGGCTTGAAAATGGGTTGGCTTGTTTGGTGACTACCTGTCACAGTTAGACTAGCACTTGAGATCAAATGCGTAACTTGGGCTGCAAATGAACAGCCGACTTGGCTTACGTATTTATGTATGTCTGCTACAGATGTAAATATCTAAAAATCGAGATGGTTGAGGGGTGATGCGAAGTATGCTAATTTGTTATAGTACTAGTGAACTTTATTCATGCATAAGGCACATACTGATTCTTTTAGCCGCCTTGTCACAGGAAAATAGTCAAAATAGCTCTTTGCTGTCAATAATGAATGTAAAAAAGAGGGGTTGGTGGCATTGTTGGTTCAGTATATAAGCCACCAGTTGTATAAGGAATTAACCCGATTGCTGCAGTCAAAATCTCACATGTATGCTTTCTACAAAAATCATTAGTTTGTTTTTATTTGTATCTTCAGTGTAAAATTATTCTCATTTGTCTGCAATAGGTCATTGTCGGATGAAAATTCACCAGATAAACTGTCCAGTGAGACCTTATGAGGTATAACGGTACCAATTGTACAACCCCAGGTGGGCGGAGTTTAAGGTGTAGGGTATTCAGAAATAAACAACAAAACTAGCTGTGATTGGTGCATTATGTAAGAGTTGTACTTTTTGTTAGGCTTAAAAAAAAAAAAAAGTTGAGCCTCTTGGCAACATGTGAGATTATGTTAATTCAAATCTAGATCACATTTTGTATTTTTCATGATTTTTTTTTTAAATGACTGAAAATGTGTCTGGTGTGACTAGATAACTCTTACCCCTGTCTAGTTATAGCAGAGTTATCTCTCTTAAATGCAATGGAGTACCTGGTTCTGTCCTTGTCAAATTGACAATCTAACATTGTTCTCTATGACAGTGTGTGACATGCATGCTGAGGTAGGATAGAAAGTATATTTATTTCGCATAACATTAGCATTGAGGTCTATGGAAAAACAATTGGTACCGTGATACCATGAACAGCAGCAAAAGTAACTAAGTGGGCGGAGCTTATCGTTCGATGTCGGAACTATTCGTTGGGTGTTTCGACACAATAAACATCCATCTACCTAGTCTGTGTTATATCAAACGACACCGACTTGAGAATGAGCTTGAGAATGAGAGCGGCCTAACTTCAAAGGTACTTTTGAAGGACTGAATTTCACATTCACTTTCTTCCTCAGTACTGATTTCGGTGCGTTCACAGCCTTTGAAAAATTACCCGACCGGGTCAGAATTCAACGAGGGTCAAATTTAATACTACACCGGATCATGTTTCCGCATTTTTTACATGCAAATGTCTGTATATAGATAAGAAGGCAATCTTGTAAGATCTATTGGACGAAGGGAAGTAACGAGATTTTAAACTGTTGGTAATATTATAGTACCAGTAACACGGGTCATGTAAGGGCATTTACTGATATAAGTTTTAAAAATAATTTTATTTAAAAAATTTAATCGTAATAAAGTTATAACAAAGTTTATTCAATCGTAATTTTTTGAGTGATCCACATATTAATTGTCAAAACAAGACTTCCGGACGAAAATTATGGATCGCTATGGACGTTTACAATGACTGTTCGGCATTACACCGATAATGGATTGGACTATTACTAGTGCAAGGGGAATCAAGGTACGATCGTGTGAAAAAGAAGTCGCGCACATCCTCAATCATCTCATGTATAGATGTCCAACTATGAATGGTATAGAGGAGTAACATATAATAAGTTTTATTCTTAGGATGTACACAGGACATTTCTTCAGAATGATAATATACAATAATGTAAAATTTAACTAAAATAAAACTGAAATGACAGCAGCGTTTCTTGTTTTTACGTGTATGAAAGCACATATTTGTATCGGGACAATATGCATTATGTACGGATTGAAAATAAAAGATATGACATACCATACAGAAGATATATAATAAGTTACATAATTGCCTCCAATTATTTGACTTGTGCGCCTATTTTTTTTTTTTTTTTACTTCCGGTGTTTTTCTAGGCTTTGTTTATAATTGTCGAGTTTCTGTTTATGTTTGTAGTACAACTTTTTAACAACCGAAGGCGCGTTCCCTCTTACATCATAGCGCGCGACAAAACCGGTTTAAACCAGGTCACCCCGCTTGTCCGACTGTGCCTAAAAATGTGGAAGTACGTTGTCACTGAATTTGCCGTTAAGCATTTTTCGAGGAATCTAGACAATAATCTTCATTGGAATTTTGATGGACAAGACGCGAAATAAAATGAATAAACGCCATTTAAAAGTATGTGTTATCAAAGTCTCCAAAATGACACCCGTAGCTGCAAGAAGTGGCTTAGAGCGCATACATGAGCTATGTGACTTGTACTATGGACAGGTTTGTTTCCCTTTTATAACTGCAACCAAGAGATTAGCAATTCTATCAACCTTTTCGGCTAGGGATTTCTTCCATTCAATAATTAGTAGTTGATACTTGCCCAAACTTTTAATTAAAGAATAATTAATTTTAACTTGCAAAAAATGAACAAATAAAAGGACGAACAGTCTTTGAAAGACAGATCGATTCGTCTTTTGCTTTTTCTTTGTTGTGATTACAATTAATTTGAATGGACATTTCAATTCTCCTACAAGTCCCAGAGTCTGAATTTGTTATTGATGAACAAGATATTTTAAGCTCATATATAGCTACAAAAACATTCCACATGCACATGTGAGACACAGCATCAGGACTAATAAATTGAAAAGAATGAAACACATGTACGAGTGGTTTAACAGTCTATGGAACATTTGATTACACTTTAAATGGTTGTCGGAGAAAACGGGGTGGGGTAACTTTCTTTAACTAACATACTTTTCTCTAAGAAGCAGTATGTACCGTATCATGACTTAGTGAAGCATACCGAAAACATTTTAAAACTACTGAAAATAAGTTTTGATGTTTCCCACGCATGAAATTTAATTTCGCCGCTTTATCAACCTCAGTGACATCAAGGGAAAAGATAATCTGATTGCAGATAGACTTCACGTGTAAAGAAGTGGTGCATTCTCTTATGTAATTTTGTGCCATTCTGAAGACATTTGTGTAATTTTAATTATTATAGTAGGTGTTATGTATAATTGTAATTTGCATTGCGTAATGAGTGTTTGAACTTTGTCCATAATTGAGAGTTACAAATTGGGTCTATCTGATTATTATTTTATCGAAAACAATGTATTCGACAGGTAATTAGACAGGTTTGTTTCCCTTTTTTAACTGCAACCAAAGAGATCAGCAATTCTATCAACTTTTCGGTATTACGTAGCTAATTTTTGTCTATGATTGTAGATTATATACTTAGATTATCATTATTTGTAGGTAGACATGTTTACTTGGTTTTAAGTTCATGATATAGCCTTGATTATGACCCTGGACGATTCCAGAACAAAATTTTCTTGACAGTTTCATGGAAATTTCCAAGTAAGATGACCCTCATCCAGGTCCTCTCATTGTGACTTAGGTTTTTATATTAGGGTTGTTATATTAGACTTACTCATTCCTGTCTTAACATCCAAAGTGAAATTAATGTTTTAGCTGTGTTCAGTATTTAATTTGAGTGGATTTATTTAAATTATTCATTGGAATTACAAAGTGTTTTTTGACTTTATGATGAAATCACTAGTTTCAATTATTGCGAATCATTTAGAGACATTTTGGATTTTATCATTGTAACACAGCAAGACTGTTAGCACATCAACACTCTTCCAGGCTACTGGTACATCAGCACTTTCAAGATTTGAATTCGTTCGGAACACCACTGGCATTCATAATACTGTAAGTTCTGTTTAAATTTTCAAATTTTATTCTATGAAAATAATTTGTGAATTTTACTAAACTTGGATGATTTTCGCTCTTTTCTCTTACTTAATTTAAGACCATTGAGTCGTAACAGAATCTCTCTCTCTCTCTCTCTCTCTCTCTCTCTCTCTCTCTCTCTATATATATATATATATATATATATATATATATATATATATTTCTTGTGCTTGTACAGTGTTTTTGTTTCTATAATTATAACGTTTAATGTCTTGCATCAAATCAAATCTTTAATGTATTGCGATTCCTGTTGAATCCGATTGTGGCAAGAATTTAATTATTTTATAGTCATTTTTATATACGATGTTTTTCTATGATACCAACGGTGACAACTGTAAGTTTATACACATGTATATGAAAAGACAGCAATAAATACTTGTGCATGCCATTGATTAAAGTTATTGATATTTATTTAGGAATACATGTAGGTTTGTTACATATACTTTGCTTTTACTGTTTTAGTAAACAATTGGACGTGTCATTTTGAATAAAAGTTTCGTTAAATCGTTTAATTATTACATATGTTTACTATTTGTTTCAGAATGAATTGATTTTTCGTTCAATCACTATTACTGAAAAGAGTATGAGAGTTTCTGATCAACGTGATTAAACGAGTCACAGTGTGTAACTGTGTATCAATCTGTAAGTGTTCCCGTCACTTTCGCCAACTTCAGCGACTTATAACAGTTTGATTGAAGTAAAAATGGAAATGACAGGTAATGTCTTAGAACTGCTATACTCTATCGTACTTTTGTGAAGAAAACAAATTCATTCGCATTAATTTCTACACGGAAAATAACATCTCTTCATGACGATTTTACTTTTTCTTCTGAAGAAAGTAACCTTTAAACAAAGGATTACCGACCTACCTGAAGATTACTATTGCATGAATCTTGACGGATGCATTTATCTTACTATGGCGTATGCTCTTTGCCGCCTTAAAAAGGAGTATGTCACAGGGACAACATTTTAAGCCAGATAAGTATTTTTTTACTGTTATAAAACGTTTTGAAAGAATTCGTTTTGCAAGATCGCATTCTAAAGAAGAATAAAGGTCAAATTGATTTAGAGGCGGCATGGCAGAGTATTCTGTGGTTTTTAGTATTGGCGTATGCATTTAAATGTTTCCAAAACGAAGAGGAAGAAAGCCTAATCATTTCGAAACAGTTGGTCTGGTGTATGTTTAGAACAGCAGCTTGTAAGGACTTCAAACGTTAGTTCTTATTTCTAAATCGTTTAAGAAACGGTAATTTAAAAATTTCATAAAGGAATTATGGCCATATGAAATGTTTTGCGTTATTTTGCATTGGAGCTAGTTTTTCTCCTGTACGACTACTAACTTTTGCAATGTAAAAAGGCAGCATAAATATATGTTTTGTCTTATTTCAGTACAGTATGTGTCTCACATTTTCTCATCAGAAAAATTTCTGATTTATGAATATGATAATTAAAGGATATTTTGCCTTACAGTGGCTAGAGTGTTTTCTTTTCCCCGACAATTGAGTGTTTTAAAAACTGTCCATATCCTCGTTTGAAACAAAGGCTAGATTTTGAAACACGTGTGAAAAAACAAAACATTGGTCAGTAGTTTATATTGCCTACTTGAAAAGAGACTACCCACATTGTGGATACAAAGTAAACGACGCTCAGAAATATCTGATTCTTTGACAATCTTATGAAGACCTCGTATGAAAAAGAAAATTAAATTTTCTTCCAGAATGTTCTGGAAGCTGATTTTGGTGTGCGTGTGCGTGACATTTTGCTAAAACAAGATCGCACCTTTATCAAATGCAAATGTGAAATCCTCTGTACTGCATATATTTGTAGACCACAGACGTATTGTACATGCTGGGATGCGTACATCATCGCAAGCCATGGACACTAATCTGATACACTTCTCTGTCACCAGTGTCTGCCCTTCTCACAGAATTAGTATTACGGGTGCACCATACCGAGGACAGGGTCCTGTACGTCATGAAAGGAGGCTATTACGTATGCTGTCTCTGGGTCGACTGATGGAGAATGGCGCCGGGCCCGAACCCATGGCTAACCTTACAATTACAATATCGTGCACACCCTCAACCTTCAGGTCTGGGTCCTTTTGTCGACCAGCCATTGCTAGCCACATCCTGCGCATCGGACGGCATGTTTTTAGTTGCCGGCGACTTCAGCCTACTGAGGCACACACGCATGGCAGCAGTGACCTGTTCCACGGCTTTTGTTACTTTTCTTGGTGGCTAGAGCCGGAATCCTCTCCTTGAGAGCTGCCGTCTTGATGGCGCTGAAGGGATATCCTTGGGGGCTCCGCTGATGATGGCTTGGAAGATGTCACCAAGCCCGTCACCGTAATGCGTTTGGTACCTCGGTCGCCGGGAGCCCACCACCCGTTCCTGGATGGAGCGCCATGGTGCGTTCATGACTAAGGTACTCGGAACTAACACAAGAAATATTTTAAACAAGTGCGGGGCGGTCGGGGATGTAGATGTCATTGGTGAACGTTCCATCTCGGAGGTTCAGCAGGTGACCGTCTTAATCGTCAGTATGAAGCGCAGATTGTCCGTGCTGGGGTTTCGACGGGCACATGGACGGGGAGCGAGGGCGCAAAGGTCAGGAGTTCGCCTGCAATTGCTTTAAAGGCAAAGCTGTAGAGCATGTAGCCTGAGCTGACCCTGTTGCTGGTATCGAAGTCTAAGTAGGAGCGATTCATGGTTTCGAAGGTAGTGGGCGTGTTATGCACGATGCCAGGTGTAACGTGTTAACCCAAGTTAACGTAGTCCACTGAGGCGAAGTGTATGGCTGCAGAAACGGTTGGATCGTTCGCGCAGATGCTCATCTTGGTGCCGTCGCCTCCAGGATCGCGATTTCATTAGACCTCCTTTTTGATCACATCAGTCTCGTAAGCACCCCGTGGTAACTGGACAGACTTCCATGTGACGACTCGGTTGGTGGGGAACATCAGCAGGTTATTGGCCGAAAGACCAACAAAACGACTCGGCGCGAACGCTGGGTACGCTGTAAGAGACCAGCAGGGACGACAGCACAATCCCCAGATCGCGACCCCGAGCAACTAGACCGATACGTCTTCGCAGAGACTGGATGGAGCGCGAGTGTCTCCATTCCGCCGCCTTAGGGCGAGTCATATACATCATCCCAAATCTTTCTAATTATTGATTGTTACGTGGACCTGTCCATGGCGATGTCATGGAACAACAGACTGCAGATGACGTCGGCCTCGCTGATTAACTAGCGCGACTTTCGGCTGCCCAGGTATTCCCAAAATTTCTGACTATTCTAGTTCCGATTGTTTTTTTTTAAAATAGTATGATATTTATTTATAGCTAGTTTACAAAAAAAAAAAAAAAAAAAAAAAAAAAAAAAAAAAAAAAATGGTTTCTTATGTAGTTTATTATCAGATATTTTTGTATTGTTCCTATTTGTAAACGTTTTATTAGCACTAAGCACAAGAATGTTTAATCAGAAATCTCATTTTTTTTTTTCTCTTTATCCATATTCGTAGATTCTCTCAAGTGATGTACTTTGTTAATTAAGGCTTCAGCTGAGTTTATACTAATCCTTGCTATGAACATATTTTTCTTATCAGATCTCCACAGTCACTTTTTGTTTTATGGATTTTACCCCAGGTAAGCTTGTATTCACCTCAGTATGTACCACGAAAATCACTACGTTGTAAATGTCCGAGAGGACTGGACAAAAATCACAAAGACTAGTTTGATAGAATTGAAACCTTCGACAATGGTAACTAGATAGTCTATTGCAATTTGCCTATTACTCTGTCACATTCGATTCTTAAGTTGGCTATATACATATTATAATTTCCATCAATTTCCAACATGCGATTACCATTTTTATTTGGCCTCTTTTTATCACATATATGTCTTTTCTTTGGAATATCATTATTATTGAGACAATGTACTTGATTATATTATTCAGAAACGATTTGATCAAGGTATCAGTATTGGTTGATAATGTAATAAATCACCATTAGCTGTTCAGCTGTTCCAATCGCCTAATAAGAACACATGGTAAGTTTCATGAAGTCCGATTAGTAACTCATTCTCAGTTTCATCAAAATCATATATTGAATAATAATAATAATAATAATAATAATAATAATGTGGACTTAATACAGCGCCTAATATTTAGAAGCTCTAAACGCTTGACAATATTTGATAACACATATAAACATATGCAACGACAAGATTACTTAACCAAACACCATGAAATTACAACAAAAAATAACATGCTGACAATAATTAAGGAAGTAAACATTGTTAAGTCTTTAAGGCTGTTCTTGTAGTCAAAATAGGTGAGTTTTTAGAGCTATCTAAGACCGATGTGTAATTCATACCACGTATCTGTGCCCTGGTACGCAAAAGAACGTCAGTAGTTCTTTGTTTAACATTATGAACAATGAGAAGACGGGTGTCGGAAGAGGAGCGTAAGTTTCTAGACGGGGTATAAACATTAGCGAGGTCAGATAGGTACATTGGACTGGAGCCAGTCAACAAAATGTAGCATAGTGAACCGATTTTGTGCTTGATTCTGGATTGAACGGGTAGCCAGTGGAGGTTACAGAGTAGAGGAGATGTGTGCTAAGTTCTTCGTACTCTAAGGATAATCCGAGCAGCAGTGATTTTAACTTTTTGAAGTTTCTATAGTAGGTACTGAAACGAACCAGACAGAAGTGAATTACAATAGTCCAGTCCTGAAATTACTAAGGAACACGCAATTGTTTTAGAGGCACCTTCCGAAAGAATATCGCGAATGGAGCTGACGCATCTCAGCTCCAGATTTGCAGTCATGCACATTTTTATGACAATTTGGTGTAATGAGTGCTTAATGTCGAGAGTTATACCTAGATTTAGTACTGACTGTGCGAATTCAATGTTGGTATTGTTGATGCTTGTTGTTTGAGGTAAAGGATGAGAATGATAAAGTCTTTACGTGGTGATCAGGATGATTTATCATCATTCATCTTCTTCTTGTTACATGCCATCCATGATTTCACATCGGAAATGCAACTCTCTACGCCTTGGATGGTAGCCTGATTTTTATATCTGAGTGTCGTCAGCGTAGTTAGAGCGACACAGGATTTATCTATGACGCTTGAGAGAGGTTGGGTGTATAGTAGGAAGAGAACGGGCTGAGAACAGAGCCATGTTGAACACCAAAACATAAATCAACTGGACAGGAATGTTTTACATTTACGGACACAAATTTGTTTCTTGTTGTCTCAGTAGGACTTGAAGCCTAGTAAGGCAGTATCATGAATATCAAATCTATGTTGGAGACGGTGAAGTAATATATCATGGTCTATTATATCTAATGCCGCAGACAAGTCAAGGAGGGTGAGGACTGTAATCTTTCTACTATCCAAAGCAGAAAGTCGTTAACTACTCTCAGAAGGTCAGTTTCAGTACTATGGCGAGGGCGATCTGCGAACTGTGTATTTGCTAAAAAGATTATTTAAATTCAGATGAGATACAAATTGGGATAGATCAACTTTTTGCGAGATTTTTGACATGAGTGGGATATTAGAATAGTATAAGGATCCATAATATAAACAATTCCAAATATGAAAGCATCTTTCGTTTGGAGCAAATTTTGAAACTTTAAACTAAAATATATATTCAAAACTGTTTGACAATAGTTTAATATATTTATTAAATGATTTTCTCACAAGCAGAACTATGTCATCCGAAGTAAAGTTAATTATTGTGTCCCATCAATCAATCCCTTAATCTCGTGATTTTCGAGAAGAAAAAAAAAACCGCATCTAATTCTAACAGTTTGATTTCAATAAGACGTGATATCAAGTTTCTTACAAAATGCTTACATTCAGGATAATTTAACTTATTTTTTAAACCACAGGCATTGAAAAAGGAGAAGCTGATATTACTTTTGTTGTCGTTGTTACATAGGCCATCTAGCTAAGTTATTTGCTTACAGTATCAACGCCGACAAATCTAAATAATGGTTATAACTCAATTCAGTGCCGCTCCTACTTCGCTCATTGTTGTCAGGCTTGATCTCTCCTTGTCAATGACGTCACGGATTATAGCACAGTTTTCTGGTGAGAAGAAATCAGGGTTGCTTCATCGGTTTCATTTTCGTCTAGTTGTATGCGGTTATGTAGGTAATGTTTAGTACCCAAGCCATGCATGCCAGATAAATTTCTCATATCACATACAGTATTTTGCTTTTCGAAACAACGCGTGTCCGAGTCAGTTCACGGTGCGAATCTGTTCGGGGTAAAAAAAAAAAAATTGATTATTCTTCGTGTTCCTTGGGTAATCGATCTGCTTAGGGGTGCACAGCGGGGTAGTTGTGCCTCATTTGAAGCTGGGGGTCCAGCATAAACCTGGGCATCGAGTAACGTAACAAGTTTGTTGTTAATGAACAATTTGTCTACCAATAAGCGTGCGTGAAGGTTCTCATTACTAGCTTTCCTATACGCTGGCCGAAGCATTTTTCTTTGTTCCAGCACCTCTTTAGGAAATTGTGAATTGATCCCATATTCCTTATTTGTCCGGTCCTCTCAAGAAGACAATATGGATGTTAATATATCCACCATACCTGTATTCTATCTTTTTACATCTGTATTCGCAACGTTTTTAAGCATCAACATGAAATAATTGGTTTAAATCCGTCTTGATAGCGTATCCTGATGTGTACTTGTTTTTTTATGTATTAAACTCAAGGGACATTGACATTTCCTGGATTAGAAATGTTCTTATGATGAACCTTAATACAATGCAAACTGTTATCGCAAAGGTCTTCTAAATCTACATAGAAATAAAAATTGAAAAATAATAGAAAAAGAAACATACCTGTAAAGATGTTCATTCCGCGATATATCCTACACTAGTACAGCAAAACTAAAAAGTATCTTTTAAGATTTAATTGTAAGCGAAAGTGACAGTGAATACTTTGAATCCTATACAAATCTAATTCTGGAGAGTGGTGCACTTACAGGTATGCCTAAATCAAGCCCTATCTCAACCGATGATCTGGTAAGTTCGCTCGTCTTAGCATTTCAGTTTCAGCGAGTTTCTGATTGCGGATGCAGTCGGTTCTGTTGTGAGTAGAAAACTTGAAAACAAAACAAAACAAGTTTAGTGAAAAGGATTTGAAGATAAACTCTTTAGCAGCTAGGCTTAATCGTTCGAGTCTCTTATTGATGCTAGCAGTAAAAGAATTGAAATGTACAGCCGTCGAAACGGAATATATGGGATCCCTGAAAACAAAGGTGAAAA
The DNA here is from genome assembly GCA_016617855.1 of Megalonaias nervosa. Taxonomy (NCBI): domain Eukaryota; kingdom Metazoa; phylum Mollusca; class Bivalvia; order Unionida; family Unionidae; genus Megalonaias; species Megalonaias nervosa. The sequence goes on from JAECUM010033501.1 coordinate 65,785, forward strand.
ACCCCCGATATATTGTTCTGGGCCTTACTGCAAAATTTAGGGCAGATATCCCTCCCTGTGGGCTTTGTTGTTCTTACAGATTAAGAGACCTAAGCAAATGAAGATCCAGATCGATAATGGCAAAGTTCATCTCGCACAACATGCAAGTAGAGGTGTTCAAAAAAGAAAAAAACTTTAAACCTCTCATTGGCAGACCTCACTCTACAGATGATGCATCGGTACGTTCTGAATCCATGGGCTTAACAAAAGAGTCAGAACCGAACAAAACATACGATAAAATCTATAGGAAAATGAACACGAGATACAGAATTTGTGGACATGGGATGGAACAATTTTCAATAAATTCCAAGACGACACTGTCGGGCGTGTATTCAAAAACGAATGGTTGGACGAGATCAAAGATAGTTTTAAAATTAAGATGACTTCCTCAAAGCAATATCCATCCAAACAACCATCCGATAGCTCACGTTGATATAGTTCTCTCTCTAACAGATTCATTTCAGTCGAAAATCATTTGAGCTAATAACCCATTAGATTTTCTTTATTGACATCGCGTATTTTATAGAATTTAATTGCATTAGGTTTATTAAATGCATTAGTGATCTAGAACCACTTCCTTCTTTTTGTTATATGCAATTATGTCCTAGTCCAATGTTAATCTACTTTCGTTATTTTCACTCCGTGTTGCACAATCTATTTTGGACATCATCAGCTTGTTTATTTAGTCCCTCTGGTAAAGACATACATGGAATTTTGTGAGCTTATGCATTTGTGTGTTCTGGTTGTGGTTCAATCTATATTATTATTAGTATTACTATTATCTCTTCCTGAAAGTTAACGCTCATATTTAACTTTGTCAGACTTTTCTCTAAGTTTTTTCATATTAGTATTTCAAATACAAACCTCTTCTGATCACCGTACAGTAATTATTGTTAATTTATATCTCATTTACAAACGTCTACTTATTTAATACTTCATTAATTTAAGCGTTAATTAGGAAAGCAAATTCACGGCGTCTAAAATTTAGTATATCATCATTTCTAGCACGTATACTGGTCACACAATGGCAAATAACGCGTCCTACTAGTTGTAAATGTTTTATGGCGTTCTTTGCACATTTTTGTGTTCAACAGTGATACAAAAATAACATAAGTTGAAGCTAAGGCCAATAGTTAATGTACAATCTACGTTGATATCTTTAATGTTTTTACCTTAAGGTTCGTGTATTCAGCGGGATATATATTTAACGATAATTATTTTGTTAATTCCACCAATTTTCATGAAAGAATGAAAAACGGAATGCTAATGGGTCTTTTTTTAACCCATTATTATGGTACCTTTATTGAACATAAAGGTTCTTTCATCATTTCCCAATTTATGGGTGGAACGACTCTCAGAGAGAGAGAGAGAGAGAGAGAGAGAGAGAGAGGTATGTCATTCTCGATTCCTTACGCGGCGGTGTCACTCTGGCAGTGTAGTGTACATTGCGAATATGTGCGAAGAAGTACTGGGATCGAACTGGAAAAAGGGAAGTCAGGAATCTAAGTCTGCGACAAGCAATTCTTGACGAAGCCGTGAGAGCGGGACTATATATAGTGATCCCTATTCTGGGAGACGTTAGCTTTTACAACAATAGGACATAACCTTAGAGTCCCCAGCCTCACTTATTTAACCTAGGATCACGCATGACCCTCATGCTCTAATGACACCTTCCTTCGTCAGAAACCTCATAGTGTGCAACTTAGACCCTGACTGGTTTCTTTACGTCAATGTATTGGGAATGCAGCGTAAATCATAACGTTTACTGAAGATTGTTGTATAAGATACAGCTGTTGTCTTACAATGAAGATGGCATAAAGCCTCTAGTAAACACTTGTTTTAGAAGATAGAGCTGTAACTAACACACATGTTAAAGCTACCACAGTAGAACCACATAATGCAAAAATTCTAGCAATTATTTTCTTTATTTCACAAATTATATTTATTATACAAGTTTAAATTTCAATTCCGGAAATTACACTTTCTAAAAATTCCTAAAAAATTACATCGTAACATATACCTTCTATATGTACAGAAAGGGGATGTCCTTCTTATAACCAAATATGCACGTATGTATGTACTTATGTATGTATACATATATGTATTTATAAGTTACAGGCATATGTTGTTTATTTATTTATGTATATGTGAACGTGTGTGGTCAGTGTGTCCATGGGAGATCTACTTAGAAAATTTACATATTTGCTGAACAACTGTTTAGACATTACTTTGAACTTGTCCAGTAATTACATTCTGAAAATGCTCATCCCTGTCCAACAAGTCCTGTCCCTCGTAACATAATCCATTTTAACATCATTACTAAATTCTGAGATCATGCAACACAATAATTCTCATTTGTATTCAGTCAATCCTGAATGCGGATATTTTTTCTCCTTGGCAATTATGTTTACATTATACCCGGACTTCACCTTCTTAAGGCGCAATTGCAAATGCCCACCTGCATGTGGTTATTTTTCGTGCGCCACCTTTCCCTCATTTAGACGTGTAGCTGCGAAAACACGTACAAATTGTTATTATTATTATTAGTAGTAGTAGTAGCAGTAGTAGTAGTAGTAACTTTGTCATAGCTTCTGGCTAGGTTAATAAGGATGTTTAGTTATTAGTCCGGCTTGTGTAGGATAGTGTGTATAGGGTGATTGTGTGTCAACCTACTTTTGACTTTATTGGAACATTATTAGCCATTTCTTCTGTTTTTCTTTTACTGACATAAATTATGCAAGCCTTTAATATTCCTATGTCTTTGTATTTTTTACATTTTGTTATCCAAACCTGGAACATATATTGGACGGCTTACACGACTCGGATTACAATGTTTCACTTCCATAGCTTTCAGCAGATTGAATATACATTAACACTGTTTTGGAAACTGTAGGAGAAAATGTGAATGTGATTTTCTTTTGATTTTTTATGTAAATAACCTGTGTTATGCATATCTATATTTTTTTAACTTCTGGTACATGAATTTATCTAATTTTTGTAATTTTTATTCATGGCTGTAAGTTGTACAGATTATCTTTAGTTAGACTTTGCCTTCATGACTAGGACTTGTTTTAGGTAAATCAAGAGCGTAAAATTACATAGGATCTATATATAGATGCTTATGTTTGTGTTGACAGTTCCTATTAATAATCTTAATAATAAGACTTGATGACGACTTTGGGTTAATTTCTCACTGGCTGATGGGATTTTGACAGTTCTAGAAGAATTCAGTAACTTCCCATTGGTTGGGCTAGGTCACATGAATAGGCAATTTCGAGATAAATTGAGTAGTAAGATCTGTCACGTGGGGTATGTTGTGAAATATAGTCGTAATAGAAGGTGTATGTAAGGAGAGAACTGAGCAATCTAATTCACTCCATTCTGGAATCATTATTATTTTCTGTTGTAAGTCTGCAGACGTGTTTTATGTTGTACTTAGATATTATTCAAGAGGAAAAATATTTGTTTGGACTGTTCAGTGGAAATAGAAAGTGGTCATTATTTGGACTATAATATTATTCCGGAACTAATGTGAGTTCTGACAGGAGTTCTGGACAACGCTATCTTGGCAACGTCACGATTCTTGGCGGACCAGTACATTTCCAGTTTTGAAATGTATATAGAACTTTTCATTCTTTTGTACTTTCATAGAAATTTGTCAGGAGTATGTTGGATTTACATCGTAATACTATAAGTTCGTCTCACATTTTCATTTATAACTTTGATAATTAAATTATTTGTTACATTTTACAAAACTTGTTGATTTTGTTTATTTCTGTTACTTAGTTTATTAACTATAGATTCTTACCACCTAGTGACCACACCAAGTCTCCTCGTTTATCATAAATCGGCACCCAACCAAGTCAACCATAATTCTCAGCTATGTAACCCGCCCCATGAATACTGACGTAAAGTAGTACATGGTTTCCAGACTTATAACCAAAAATATTATTACATACAATGAAATAATTTGTATTTTACTTACAATATCACTTATATTGAGGAGGATTTCTCCTTTTCCTATATATTGCACATGTAGAAAGAAGTTCTTGTAGAAGCTGTTATCATCAATGGAATACGACGTTATGAAGTTATTATGACGTAATAACAACCACGGTGTCGAGGACAATTCAAAGTGGCCATTATTTACTCCGATATTTTTTTTCTCTCCAAACTTAATAACTTCCAGTGTTTTTCAACATCGATCACTTCTATTTAGGCATTATGGGATTGCAGACTACATGCAAGATTACTTGCCTCCGAAAATGAAAAGCTTAACAATGTGCAAAACTTCGCACCTCCAAATATACATATTACAAAGCACGTTGTCACATTTTTTTTTAAAAAAAAATTTTAAATATTTTTTTAAAGAAGAATTATGCTTAGTTTAAATTACAAGCGAGGGATATATTAAATTAACCGTAGCAGGTCATGAAAATGATCGAAGTCCTGCGGCCAAGCGATTGGAACTAATTTGTTATTTAAACATAGGGACATAACGTCAGATCTGTTCGGCGAAAGGAATCGCCAGAGAACAGAGGCACTTACTTCAGCAATTTCTACGAGACAAAATTATACCGCTTCAGTATGGCTGCGCAGTGATTTGAAAAACAAAACACAAAATAAACAACAAACAAAATAAAAATCATACATTTTGTTCGCCATAATTTCTCCAGAA
>JAECUM010033502.1:0-34531 GCA_016617855.1 Megalonaias nervosa
TGGCAAAAATATATTTACAGTTTTACATCCTGAATTCCTCAAAATGTACTTTCTTAGTTCTACAAATCCAAATTACATGAGCCACGTCATGGGTTCTCAAGCTTGATTACACATGTCGAAATAGTACTGTAATTTCAACTATATCCCAAGTAAAATTGCATCCTCCTTACTGCACTCAAAATGAAATAAACATTAAATTCCGTAGCGTCTTTTCGATAACTGCAATTGAAAGACTTCATATTTTTCCTACAATATGATTTGAAACATTCAATGAAAGAACATAACACACCTGCAGATGTCAACACGCTTCTCCCTTGCTGCTTCCATCAGATGTATATTTCATGTAGAATTGGCACAGACGCTGATGAAATCCGATTTACTTCACGTAGAGAAATCCAGTCCATAATCACGAAATTTCGTCGAATCGACAAAAATAACAAAATCTATTCATTCCAGATGATATGGAAAAGTTGTTGAAATGCGCATTCATTCACAATATCACTTCAAATGTCAAGTAGACCAAAACGCCATCTTCTTTCGATCCTTATGTCTAGCGCGCGACCAAGTTCAAATTTATCTGGGCGGAGTTACTTGCGCATTAATAATGTTGTTGTGTAATGATGAATCTACGCTTGTGTATTTAGTTTGGAATACGGTATACATTCAGTTACTTTGTTTCTTGAAGTGTATTTTTGTTTATATAATTAAGCCTTGAGTAGAATAAGAAAATGAGCATATAATAAAAAGGTTATTGCATTTGTATTGGAAAATATGAACTCGTTTTGTCGGATGGATATACTGCACGACCTTGGGAGTGCAGTATATCTATCCGAAAAAACTCGTTCATATTTTCCCATACAAATGTGCACATCTGTACCGATACCTAGATACACGGTTATACTCTTTCGATCATACATACATACATACATACGTACGTACATTCATCCATACATATATACATACATGCATACATACATACATACATATATACGTAAATTCAATCATACATACATACATACATACATGCATACATACATACACGTTGCTATTAAATGAGCCAACAACAAGATTTACTGACATGAATTAAAACTTAGAATCTATCGTTGCTGTTACCATTCATCCCTTTTATCGCCTCTCGAATACATGAATAAAGCCTCTGTTGAAGATGATGGGCGATCAGGTGATTCTCCACGCAAAGTTCGTTCAGTGTTGGGGAGACACGTTTGTCAACCACTAACACAGCGTAATCTTCGGGGATAGGAAACTTGCCACCTGGATCGTAGTACAACTCTCTTTTTACATTCATGTTTTTGGATGAAGGGCCCTTGAAAAATATCAGAATATATTATAACTTAAGTTCAGCATCGCATGATGCATTTTAGACAATCAATTACCATTAAAATTGTTTTACATCTACAACAGATCAGAGATCAAGTGATTTTGAACTTTCGCTCCCATGTCTGAAAGAAAAAGAAAGGCAAATATTTTAATGAGAATAATGGATAAGCAAGTCTACGGATCGATGTGGTTTAAAATAATAGCCATGACATATTAATGCCATGTTTGTGAGACACGTTTTGCATTACAGAAAAGAAACTGATGGCATTTCCGTGTGTAAAGGGTGACATGAAACTTACAGATTATCAACATCTTGTAAAGAGACTAGCAAGGTTACTATAGTGCAAACTGATAGTTTTTTAATGTGGATTGCTAACTTACCTTGAATTGTATAACCGTCCCTTTGTACCTATGACACTTCTGTATAACATTCTGTCAATGCATCATATTTACTACTTACCTCTCCCGTCTTCTTCTTTTCTTTGTCCTTAAAGATATACGGAACAGTCCCAGTTCGTTTGACCTCCAAAACCTTTACATCTACTGGAATGTTGAAATCAAACTCATCCGCCTTCCCAATCTTCAATTCTGTAGCGTTACTTCCGGCATTGCGCAATTCGCAGTTAAATAGTTTCCCACCTTCCTGTTTCCGGATATTAGAAAGTATCTGAATCATATTGTTACGGACAAACTCAAAGGAAGTGTCTTTGTCGTCTGGGTTGACCTCGCTCTTGATTCTATAATAGCTTTCCAAATATCGTTGCAAGGATTTCTGCTTATTTCCCCTGATATCAGCGTTATCGTGATTAGTCGTTTTTTCGTGCGCAATTAAAGCATCGAGACTTGGAAACTGGCGAATACATTGTAGGCAGCGGTATGTTTTGTTTCCCATGGGTAGCGTCGGCCCACTTGATGCAACAGAAGCTGGGGTCGATAGAGACCTTTGAGGACCATGAGCATCCCTCTGATGTGCTTCCATTGCTTGCCGACTGTCAAATGTCTTAATGCATTTTGGACATCTTACTCTCTCAATGTTACTTGCCATAGTCGTTCGTGAAAGAAAAGGCAACAATTCTTTCTACCATTACTACTCATGCCACTGCTGCTACGGCAACAACATCATCCACTAACACGAATGCCATAACTATAACTAATATTATTGCTGCTGTTATCTCTCCTAAAACCACAATCATCATACGTATGGCTGCAAGAATATAAACAAACAACAACTACAGCTACCACTATCACTACCACTACTATACAATCACCACAAGCTCCATCTATACCTTTAGTACAAATATCTCACCAACGCTTTTACTGATATTTATGCACGCAAACAACTCACGAAGTCCACCTTCTGTGTGAATTATTGTACAGATCTGTATTCATATGCATATATTCCTATACATTTACAGCCAAATAGCAATACGTACCATACTGGAAGGAAAATGAATCCCGCCTGGCTGGTAAGTGAGTGCCTTTAACAAGTGATTGTTGTCGTCGTCCATGCGCATCTTCAATTGCATCATCTTTGTATTGTTTAAAGCTATTTTTGTGTCATACCTACTTTCCAAAAAGGTCTCGTTATTAGAACGTAATTCCTTTTACTATTACCTATCTCGAGCTCCTCGTTTACGATTTATTTCAAATTCCTTGTTAAATGGAATCTGTCGAAATGAAATTACATTGAACAAAAGTTTATCCTTTTTGATATAATGATTAAGGTTTTCACTATTGTATATGTCATTATCTAACACGATACAAACATTTCACTCTACAAAAGAATTCAAGAACATCTCAAGTGTGTATATACTCAATACACACATGCATATATACATATATATATATATATATATATATATATATATATATATATATATATATATATATATATATATATATATATATATATATAAAGCGTCATGGTGGAAACTTGATAGAGGTCTGAAAATCAACGTATTTATAGGTATTGTTTAAACCCCTATTTAATCACACGTCTACCCCTCTCCCCTTCCATTTACATCCACCTTTTGTAGAAAGGCCTAGTTTCCTTTAGATAGTCAGTATACAGTTCGGTGTACATTCGTTGCGCAATGCCCAGCATTGAAACGCGTATCCTAAAGTCGCCTACATTCAATGCCTCATTTATGATCTTTATGGTATGCGGAGGCAAACACTTGAAGTATTTTATTTTCCTTCGAAACCATGCAGGCATATATACATATATGTAGGGAGTGGACAGGCATTCAAAAGTCTTTCTTTCATTCTTTGTTTGATAAGCCAGACACTAGGTCACTAACTTTTAATATAAGATGATGTGGTGAGATATTAAATTACATAAATTCTAGACTGTAGCACTCATACGTATGTCAGTTTGTTTTCAAGGTTAATCAAGAAAGAGAGGGGGGAGAGGCGGGGAGGGGCAGGACACATTCTTTGCACGTAATGTTCTGCTCTATAGACTTAATGTCGTTGTATGCAGACAACCGCTGCAGCTCATTAGCTTATTCACAAAGTTAAATTATGGCGCATCCTAGTGCAAGCGTGTGTCTAAAATATATGTAAACAAGAGTTATTTCCTTACTTATTGAATTTTTCCAATATGGATTCAGTATGTGCATTGAAGGTCTGCTGTCCCCTATTTCTAATCAAATGCATCAGCTTGAAGTTAAAGTTCCACCCAAATTTCCCCATCAGTACAATTTTAGATACTGTGCAGTTTCATCATTTTTGCAGAAATAAAACATTATAAAATTTATTTTTAGTGCTGAACTACAATCAAATCGATATTTAGGACCAATGTCCTTTATGATTCAATATTATTCAGATGATTTGGCATATACGGCTTTTTGCAGGTAAAGGCGGCATTGGGGTTTTAATTTATATATGTTCACTAAATAGATCTTGCGCAGCGAACAAATTTGTTACGCAAGAACATTTAGGTAGCTGGGGAATGTTTCGAAAATTAGGCTGTGTGAAATCTCTTAATACTGCTTTTCGAATGTTCGAGTGAACAAAAACCGGCTGAAACTATTCAATTTACATCATCTATTCAGCACTCGTTCATAATAATGAAAACCAGCATTATCTGCAAGACATGTATATCTTGTATTATGCAGCGGTTGAGTTTGGTGTCCCGTGAACATGGCATATAAGTAATAAAAGAACATCAGGGTTCTAGCAAAAGACCCTTCTCAGACCAACAAATATAAATTACCTATCTTGGAGACCCCCACCCACCACCTATCCCTTATCCAAGTAACATCTGACTCAGACTATAGACCAGAAGATGGTTAATACTTTATCGATCGGGAAAATGTATCATATTACAGAGACTTGGTTTTATTTTCCCAGCTGTTCTAAAAAGTGCGTAATGACATCCCAAGAAAGTACGTAATGGAAATTCCAAAGATTATGTAATGGAAATCCCAAGAAAGTACGTAATGGAAATTCCAAGAAAATACGTAATGGATTATGTAATGAAAATCCCAAAGAACTTTCTAGAAAGTACATAATGGAAATTCCAGAGAACATTCTAGAAAGTATGTAATGGAAATTTCAAAGATTACGTAATGGAAATTCCAAAATAACTCTATAAAGGCAGGCAAAGTTATTATCCGTGTCCATTCAGCAAGTGGATCTGTACCTGATCAGGTAAGTCCTTTCTTACTTTTTAAAGCATTTCATCACCTATCATTAAAACATCAACAATAGCTAACAGAAATAGTTCATCATCGTGCTTATATAAATAAAATTTAACTTTTCCGCTTACTTGTCGATGACATTCAAATAACTCTCTCATTGTTATCCTGTTGACAAAACTCTTTGACTGATCTAAGTTAATACTTATTCGGGTATATTTTTCTTGATTGATCGGATCATGAAGATTATCATACCTTAACTTGAGCTCATCTCATAACTTTTCCAGATAATCAAAATATTTGCTGTTATCCGATTTAGCGAGAGTTTTATTCTGTCAAATTTACTAAAACAAATACCTGAAATTTCATCATTAAATTCAAATGATAATTGCTGACCATTAACCATTAATTTTTTAATGTTTTAATGTTGCTACTAACTCCATCGGCTAAAGTTACATTTTCGAACATTAGTTCTAAATTTTAGACAAAATTAACTAAAGATGATATCGCATATATCACCTTCGATACTGGCATAGTGTCCAAACGCAAGCGTAGTAATTCCGTCCTTGCAATATCGTTTGTCATCAAAATTACTTAGTCCACGTTTTATAATTGTATCTGTTTCAAGTTTATGATGATTTGTTCTGATGACATTTGTTTTGATAAAGCCGACATTGTTGTTTAGCGCTGCTTTAAAATCATCAAATTTCATACATTTTTTTTTTACATATCCGCGAGGAATACCTTTTGTTTTTTTTGTCAGTTTATTGTCATCTAAAATTACAGTATACATTTTACTTCTTAGTCAAACAAATTCCCTAACTGGTACAAACATAAATTCATCTTTCATCTTGCCGATGACTTTCTTGTTAGTTGGAGCATGAAACCCACTACTTGCTGGATAATCCGATAAATGAAATAGGTCACGGTGGGTATAGACGTCTTGATAAACATCCTCACATTTTATGTTATAAACAAGTGAGTCCGTATCAGTAAATAGCAACTCCGAATCTGGCCAAACTATCTTCTTAAAATTATAGTGAAAGTCGTGCATTAGCCATTTTCATATGTCAATTACAGCTGTACCAACATAAATCGGTTTATTTAACTTTAAATTTGTCTTTCATCGCTGTATTGTAACAAGATTTTCATTAAATATTTTCATACTGACAAAACCGTCATCGTTGACTAAATTATTTCTGCGATTTAGATCATTTCCCATTTCAATAATGACTCGCTTTCTAATATTTCCCATAGTCTTACCAAATACGGAATTGTTCATCAACTTGAAAAAGTTTTTGGAACTAGCTTATTACCGATCGAATTTTTTGCTGTTATCATTGCCTGTTGTTCAGATGATAATAAACTATACTCGATCATCATTGACTCTGCACAAAATGATTAGTCGTTAAGTAGATCATGTAACGATCTAGGATAATCAGGATCAACGTCAACAAAATAACTGCCATTTTCTGGGAGATTTTTCTCAGTTTCTTTAAGAAACTGACCTGGAGTTATCCAATGAAATCCACTGCACGGCATTGGCCCTGACACTGCATAAGCATATACATTAGTATTGTCAAAATAAATAATATAATTTGATGGAAGATTTTTATCGTAATTTTTTAAGTATTTATTATTAGCTACCGCATATTTTTTTTTTTTTTGTTTGTTTTTTATAACGCTGATTCCGCCTCGAATTCCTTTTTTAATAAAATTAAACATATCAACATCAGTTAAGAGATCCAATTCTAGCCTACTTGTTTTTAGCAGAGCGTCCCACGACAATCCTTGCGCAGAATAATACCAACACGGGTCTAATCCATAATTTTCATGACTAACTTTACGAAGCTCTCGAAAACATCAGCGACTAATAACACATCTGTTTTCAAATATAAAATATGATAATCACCAAATGTCTTACAACCAAATTTATTCCAAGTTTCTTGTGTGTATTGTATTCGTTGTCGGATATACCATCACCTTTTAGTTGCGAGTAAAAGCTATCTTTGTTAGACAGAGAAGTTTCATCAAATCTGCTCCAGTCGTCGAGGTACTCGAACGGAAAGACACCTTTTTTGTTAGATAGACATAATCCCTACCAAAGCAACTTCGTAGATTACCACAACAACAAACAGCGCTTGCAGCGCCGTTTGCATGCTCGTCCAGCGGCGCCGCCATAAATTGCAAGCTGTCGATGAAACTTAATTTGACAAGCGTAACTGACATATACTTTTCATAATTGTTCGGAATACATTTTATTACATTATTTAATTTTAGTTTAGATTGAATTTCCTCATCGCCAAATGCTGCAACAATAATATGACTATCATAACCACGGAAATTATGTAAAACGACAGGAATAAAATCTGGCTCATGAAATTTTAAATTACAATTATTATGTGCCGATCCACGATATTGGCCGGTTAAATGACAGTGATCGCGCACTTTATCGAGGTTGAGGACTGGTTTCTCGCAGATATGACAATTAACTGCCTTGTCCAAATCAAGTTGTTGTTTTGGTGTTATTTTTATTGGAGCTGTTTTAGATAATCTGTTCAAAATTTTATTAACATCATCTATTAATTTTTTTAGTAACCACACGGCAGGATTTTTACCTCGATGTAATTTTATTGGACTTGAAAAATTGTCGTTAGCGCAACAAACTACTTTATAAGCTACTCCACATGGAACATGTTCTTGTATTTTCCTGGTGCTTGATTTATTTGAACATTTTCTACGCCTGCCAAAGGACCAAGTAAACACTCTAAGTCGGCGTAAATAACAAACGGAGTACTTAATTTATGAGTATAATTTTTAAATTTTAAAACTTTTTCTTTTTGTGTTGGCATTGTTATTGTTTGAACATTAATACAGTATTTGAGATGATCTTGTAATTTTTCATCCTTAGAAACCTTGTAAACATCGATAACAAAAATATTTCTTACTTTTATCTTTGCTATATTGTTTACCAACTAGGCCGTTCAAATTTTGTATCCAAACGTAATGATTTTTATAGAAGAGCAAGTTTATTGTCAGCTGCGTAGCAGTCGCTGAGATTTATCTGGGATAAACATTTTCATGTTGGTCAAGACCAAACACATTACCTGAAATAATATTTTGTTTCTCAAATTTTGGTATCTGATTTTCTGCAACCCGAAAAGTTATCCCAACTAGATTTAATTCTGATACGTAACTAATATATTTATCAACGCGATCAGCATGTTTTTCTGCTGGAAATATCGCAAAAAGAATATCACACTGGAAACACTTGTTATCAGTATTTGTTACGTTTATGCAACATTTTTTGTTTTTAATTTTTTGAGGGAGATCAACATAAAAACTACCGCAAAGTACGTTATATTTTGCTGTGTGAAATGAAACTTCTTTCATCATTTCAATTTTCCAGCCTGATCCTGATACAGTAAATTCCTCCCATTTTTTTATTTATTTCATGGTGTATTTCATCGGCAACTGAGGAAATATTTGTTCAAGCTAATATTTTTTGTGATTTAGCTGTTAATTATGGTTCGGCAATCTCTATATCTTTTTGAGATGCATGTAACTTTGATAAAATAACATGATACTGTACTATTAGTTTGATACTTTTATGTACTGCACGTTCTAGTATTATAATCGGATATAAATGATGAATCAGATTTGTAGAGTTAAAATTTGCTAAAATATTTTGGTTATCAAATTTATAACTTATCAAATCCTGCAAAAGCAGTAGTAGCCATTTTTGTATTTCTCCTATAAGGCTCTTTTTGACTATATCTCGCAATTTCAGCATTATATATATATATATATATATATATATATATATATATATATATATATATATATATATATATATATATATATATAACATTTTATATATATTTAATTGACCGCTCCGGTGGAATAGTGGTTAGAGCGTCCGCCTCGGATGCGGGAGGTCGCGGGTTAGATCCCCGGTCGAGTCATACCAAAGAATTACAAAAATGGTACTAACAGCTGCCTCGCTTGGCGCTCAGCATTAAGAGGTTAGTGTTAGGACTGGTGGGCCTGGTGTCAGGATAATTTGACTGGGTGAGACATCATGCTACATGTCTGCGGCATGATGCCCCAGTGCTAGACATCACTATAAACTGCCACACTGCAGACATCGTAGCGATATGACTGAAAAATTGTTAAAGCTACGTTAAAAAATCATAATCACATCACATCACATCACATATATATTTAATTGATATCGCTAGTTCAAAAATGCAATTAGAACTAAAAAAAAATGCTTATAATATAATGACACAAAATTTGAGTTACATAAGACTGACAGCAGAGGAACAGGAAGAATATCATGTTCATCCAACCTACAACTTATATGCTGCAAATGCACTTGGTTCAGTGATTCACGTCAAGTACGGAAAACAGCTTGGTAAATTAACACCAGCTGGTTATAAGATTAGTGTAAAAGGTGATAATGCCGAGAGAGTTGAAATGTTTAGAAAAGATTTTATTTATACGTTATTTTTTGCGATGAAATTCCAGAAGGACAACGAGTATATAATGTCAACGGCAAAGTTACTGATGATAATATTGAAAACTTGTCTTTACAGGATGAATTTCAACCTCACACCGTGTTTGATGTTTATGAGGCATCTGATAAAGGAATTATTCGAGATAGAAAAGCGAAAAAAATTCTTGGTTTTGTGAACAACCGTGGATATCTCATGGTAACTGTTAGAGGAATAAAAACAGATTTTGTTAACGAAACGTTTAACAGACCTATACCTGAGGGTTTAGTGACAGACCACATCAACGGTGTTAAAACAGATAATCGTCTAGAAAATCTCGAACTTGTCACTCAGCAAGAAAATAACAGACAAGGAAATAAAGGTAATAATTTTAGATGTCCGGTAAAACCTGTTATTGCGGTAAATCTGGAAACAGGTGAGGAACTAAAATTTTCTTCGTTAACAGCTGCAGCAAAACATTTTAAAATTAATTCGGCAACAGTCAAGAGAGTTGCAGATGGAAAAACAAATACAGCAACATAACAATCTACCTTTGACAGAATCATCTTCAAATACGACAATTAATTATATTTTCAAGCTCGGCTTTGGTAAGACAATCATGAGCAAACATTAACACATCATCGCTATCAAATTTTTGCGTTATTATTGCGCTATCATTAAGTTTAATTTTTTTTCTGCTACCGTTAGCAAAATTTTATTAGAATCACCTTGCATTATATTAACGTTGACAGAATCAAAACTATATCATGACAAACATTTTCGCACTGCTTCGGCTAATTCTCTGTAATTTAATATATCAACTTATTGATGATATTTTATCTCGTTAGTCATCTTATTATTGTAAATTAGATAAAAATATATTTATAATATGGACGGTTATAGAGATGATATTTTATTTAGCAACGACGACGACAACGACAATGTCGTTGACGAAGTTGTTGGCGTGGTTGGTAAAAAAAAATTACAGCAGACCGACAACTGGACAATATGATGTTAAGTATCATATCACAAAGAAAATCTAGAAAATTAATTTTTCAGTAGATGAAAATCAGTCTTTCTGGCGGTTGATACAACCTTTTTTAAAAATTGGAATCCCGGGGCGACAGAAAAATATAAAATTCGACTTTATATTTGTCAAGATGTTTAACCTAATGACGATCGCAGACAATATCTAATATTGTTATGTAAACCAGAAAATGTAAATCTGTTAAACGTAAGTACGAGGAAATTTATAACAATACTATTTTATCGACTTAGATGGAACCTAGCTGTTAAATTTATCGCTGAAACCACACCACTTGACAAGGCTTTTGTTGCCGCTTTTCCTAATAACTTTTTCAATAACAAATACATCTTGCTCAGTTTTTTATAGTTCTTGTTCGTAAAAACTACCTGTTATAGGCTCACCTAATAAATCCTTTAGCGCATGTGTTACAGGTATTGTCAGTAAAACTTTATCAACAACAAATATTTCTTCACTCCAGTTTGTGGTAAATCCTTTCTCATTTTTTTTTTTTTTTAGTCAGAGAAATTCTAGCTCGATCACGAACTTTAAAGTTATGTCTAAGATACATGTTTTGATTTGCAAGAATTGGAATTTTACTTGCGTCGCTTGGTGACATTTTTATTGATCTGTGCTTCGTGTTATTATAATTATCAACAATCTGCTGTAGATCGTCGATGTGTTTATTTGTATTTTTAGCTGTCAAATGTTTATGTATCAGCTCGTTTAGTGTACGATTAAATCGCCCAACGATGACACTTTTTCCTTCGTTTCCTGTAACATACTTTTTGATGTTATTTTGTTCCAGAAACTCCTCACATTTTTTTATTAAAAACTCCGCTACGTGATCGGTCCAGATTTTATTTGGTTTTCTTTCCGTACTAACGATGACCTGTTTTAACGCACAAGTTATTGATGTTCCTGTTTTATCAGAAACGGGCACACTAAACGCTTATTTACTAAATACATCTATGACGTTAAAAAGATATTTCTTTGGAGCGCCATCAGCGCCAACGTTAATCTTAACCGAGGCCTGACACATCAACTAAATCTATCGCCCAGATATCGTCAACGGCATTTGCGACAACTTTTCCTCTCTTAAACTTTTGTTTTTAGGTTTATGTAATTGAGACGCAAGATAATCGTATAATTCTTTTCCAAGACCTAACTTATATTTTGTTCCTATCATTCCTTGCACTAACCTTCTATCAAATCGTTCACGCATATTTGTAGGCTCCATATCGCGTAATTCATCTAGCATTACTTTATCACAGTCTGAATTTGAGCTCTCTGCACGAACGTTATCAGGACGTTCTATATCACGATGACAAATATCAACTTGATTTTATGGTTCTTATCCTGGTAATGGATTATTGTTTTTGTCAAGTTGTTCGTGTAGTGGATTGTACGGCCCAGTATATTTATGGCCAGGCAATGTCCATCCTACTTTTGGTTTTGGTAATTTTCCAATAAAATCGTGGATGTCAAAACCGCTGTCAATTACCTCACGTCGATTGCATGATTGGCAGTATGTAACAATTTTATCTTGTTCTATACAAAGATCTGTATCACAATTACAATTACATTTCATTTTATTTTTTAATCGTCGACAAAAATATTTACCTTCGTCAATTAATCATCTGCTAAAATAACATCCCTGACATTGTCAGGACACATTCCAGCTCCGGAAAATTTCCTTTAAAACATACTTTTTTTTTCTACCGCAAACAGCGCAAATCCTTTTTAACATTATTCTATTATTTTTTGTTTTTTTCCTTTGACTCATTCTTGTTCGTTGTTTCAGTTTTACATATGAGACACTACGGTGTCATATTTCCTTAGTTTAAAAGAAATTAATTGCAATCTCATCATTTGCATTAGAAGGTTGCTTATCAAATTGCAAAGTAAATTTTAAAAAATTAAATTTGGACTCTCTGAACATCTGTCGGATAAACATAATACAATAATAACCACAAGCTGATGTTCCAACCGGCTGTAGTTGATTGGACGAGTAATTTATTTTTTTTTTAAATTTTTTTAAAAATATTTCTTTTTTTATAAGATCACCCGGAGGAAGTCCGAACGAATCAAAATAATTATTATCGTAGACAGCAACCCGATGAGTGCCGGATCCATCATTGAAGTTCTGTATATTTACAGCACATGAACCACCTGCTGCTACATTATCTAATTCGTCTTTGGAGTAAACTCCACTAAATCCGACAATGTCATTCACTCTCAATATAATTTCGAAATTACTCAATGGCGTCTGGTGCCTGGTAGAGTCATTCCACGTCCTATCCCTAACAGATTTGGAATCAGAGTGTCTGCTAATCCCGCTAGCAGCGGAGCGAAGGGAATAATTCCTCTTTGTTTTGTTTTTCTTGGCGATAACCTTTTTAGATTTCGACGAAGTCGTCGTTGCTGGCGATTTTGTCGCTGACGACTTCTTTTTAGCTGGCATTATATTATTTATTGTTATTAAAATTTGTTTGATTCCGTTCCCGGAGACACCGTCTCCATATACCGCTTTTTGAGTTGCTCCAGATACTGCCCCTGACGCTGCTGCTAGTCCCAGTGTTCCTAGCACAGGCCGAATCTTTGGTAAAATTACAGAAAGTGCTGGTCCAAAAAATTCGCCGTGTTTTGCCATCGCTGTTACTTGTGCAACTGATAACCTAAGGATGAAGGGTTTTCCCTGATCTAGTTTATTAATATGGTTTTGAGTTAACATTACTTTCACTGCGGACGCGCCCGTCTTTGGAAACTTTACTTTTACAGAGACAGAATATCGTTCAGCAACCGCCGCTGGTAAGCTTTTAATTTGACCGGGTGTTAGGTATATTTCTCTAGCTGTGTATTCCGTTTACCTTTTATATCAAGGTTGTTAGATTAAACTTGGACAGTCATTCTACCTTTGACTGAGTCAATCGTCAGGAATCTATCGCTGGACACAAGCGCAAATACGTTAAAAGGAGTCCCTGGAGATTCTCTATGCGTCCAAGTTACTTCTATTTCTGCGGTTGAATTAATCATTCGATCGGAGTGTTTTGATACGTCAAAGAAAAAGATTGGATAAAGAGTACGAAACTCTTCAGTTTTAATATGTGATCCACTGTCAGCGTCCTGATATGTTTGCATTGCTTCCATCAGGCACATATACACTCTAGCAACATTGTTTTCAACTCCGTCTGTAAAATCACATTCGATCGCTCGTTCTGGATATTGCTTAGATTTTATTCTGACAAATATTCTACTAACTTTATCGTTATCAAAAACGGCGTTATTTTGTAGCTGGCTTCCATGTCGTGCTGTTTGCTGAAAGACAACAAATACATGCCTTGGTAATTGTTCGCTCGAAGTAGCTGTAATACGCCACGTGTAATTGTTTGTGTTAGGAATTGTTGTTTTATATATTTTATGCTGAAGAAAAAAAAATCTTTTTTGTAAAAGCCTCTAACGTTGTGTTAAGTTCTGCTAATCTAGCTATTGATGGAACAATTCGAGGCATCCAAAGTGCCAAAATCTATCAAACACAAATTTATGATCAGCTCCACCAACTCGAATAAGACAAGTATTTTGGTCTGCACGATCTAAAATAAGCGTGTGTTTCAACCCTCGAAATAACTTATTATAGTCGCGACAAAATCAAAATATTGTGATTAACGGCAACATCATTGTTATTCGTTGTGATATCGCCGCAAACGCTTTTCGCCTGGTATATCCCTCATTATATCTCCTGTTTCGCATATTAACAAAAGACTTGTTGACCAAATCGAACATAGCTACTCCATCCACAGCTGCATCTGGTGGTGTTATACTAAAGTTTTTGCACGCTGCTGTCAACGAAATTTTTATATCGTCTGCGTTTGCAGCTGAAGCTGGTGCGGCTATTCTAAGAATTGCAGCAGTCGCTATAAGAAAATTTCTAACTATCGCAACATCTGCGGCAGCGTCAGCGTCGTGTGCAAAAACACCGCTTAAAATAAACTCAATTCCAGCAGCTTGTCCTGCTCCTGTATCTATGAACCACATCGTATTTGTTGCAATTGATCTCGAATAATCTTCGCAAAACGAAACAATATTTAATATTATGCTTGCAACCGGTAACCAATCATTAATTTCCTCCACAGCTTGATTTGCTAGTTGATATCGTGCACTTTTAAACAAACTCCAACCATTATTTACGAGTGCAATTTCTGCAACAGCTGCAATATCACCATCAGCTGCTGTTAAGATCCTACTATGAACTTCTAGCATAGCCTTGTGACGCAGCAAGAACACATCTTCGTCACGTTGTTAAAAATTCTTTGACCAGCTTTATTTGGTTCGTTTGAGTTCTCGTCGAGGTGTTCAATATACTCAAATTATGTTGCTGTATTGTCAGTATCATATACCTCACAAAAATCAAGATAATTTTTAACTGACTATTTTTTATTTTATAATCGTCACACAAAATTGCTAAAACAGAGGCAAATCTAATTTTCGTCTTGTTTTGTTTACTAGCTTACGTACCACCTCCTCACCGCTAGACGACAGTATTTTTTTTTTTTGTTGTAGCCATCATAGCTCGTTCTGTTTCTGTTGACGGCGCAATATCTGATATTGCTCGTTTTATTTCCGACACCGTAGGCGTTGCGCCCTTAATTTTATCGGCGATTGTTTGCCATACTGCATTGCCTGCTGCACTAGCTGCCCCCGTCGCAAAAGCTTTGCTGGCATCAAAATCAATTGGTGCTACTTTACGTGCAATTCCTGGGATATTCTCGATCACCTTTGTAAATATATTTCCAAAAAAAGTCCACCTACAATAGTTCTTCGATAAACTTTCGTTTGTCTCATCGTTGTTATTAAATTAAGTTTACAAAATTTCTTTCGAGCTTTACGTTGCGCCTACGCAACGCGTAGGTGTAAATAATACGTAACAATTTCATCGTTAAGATCTATTTGTCGTCCTGATTGATCTATTAGTTACATCGTTATGTTGGTTATTTGATTTTCAGGAGTAATCGGATAGTGTATTATTTGTCGAGGAGTAATTTGTATCAGTGAACCTGGCGGAACATCTGTGAAAAACTATAGATTGTTTGCCCACGACTTCCCTTGGCTGAGTAAGATCCTGGTGGAATAGAACAATTAATCAATATTGTATTTACTTCTGTTATGTTAACCGGTAAATCTCCATCGTACAATATACTTTGCTCTGCAACACTGCCATACTGTCGACGATTAAATCCTAGCAACGATGCGATACTATTCGCTGGTGAAAAATCGATCATCAAATAATTTTTAATGTGATTCTGACTAGTAGCGTATTATAGTTTGGAGTTAATTCAAAATTGTCTGCGGTAGTGTATTTTGTTATCAGCTCTCTTAACGTTTTGTTGCGACAAGTTACATTATATGCCCCTGTGGTGTTTTGACTCATACGCAAGCACCAGAATTAAATGTAAAGTCATCATTGGCGTTTGTTTTTACGTTTGCCATGGAATGCCATATCGCAGCAGAAATGAATCTAATTTCGTAATGGCTATCAGGATCTAGTATTATTGGCGGATCATAGTGGACAGAAAAGTTTGCGCTGTCACTGGTTGTTTGTGTCGAATCAAATAATAGTGTTGTTGACATTAATATAAGATCGCCATGTAAAATTTCATACTCGACTGCTGTTAGTAATCCACTCGATCTAAGATTATCTAATATGTCCCCAAACTTGTTGTCGATTTCAGTATCTGTATTACCTGCTTATTTTGATGATATTAATAAGATAAGTCGGTCAACCATTTCTGCGTTTGATATAAAAACTTTAACGCCAGATCCAGTGGTTTCTTTTTTATTTCCTCTCGTAATTATTTAGGTCGTTTTATTTCGTAGTCATTAAATAATCTTTCAAATGGCCAACTTTTATCATAATCTTCTAATCTTTTACGATATTGTACTGCTGTTATATTTAACATATAATCAATAACTCCTTCTCTTATAATATCTAGCTTCGAAGGTATTTCTTCTTCTGTTTTAACATCTTTGATATCTTCATCAGCTTTTAAACCACGCTGATAAATTGCATTTAATTTTTTCTACTAAATCTTCATTTTTTCTTTTAGCCATTTTCGAATATTTTTAATGTGTTCAATATTATATATTTTTTTTTTTATAATTTATTGTCCGATATTTTTTCTTGTGTTTGTCTTCTATAATGTATTATCTGTTTTTTTAGTGGCAATATTTCTGCGATAGATTCAGTTATCATTTTTTGCTGCTCATTTAATTCCTGGGTTCGCTCTGATAAATTTTGTATCAACCTTCTTACCTCGTCTGGATTAACCGTCAATCTTGCAATAGATTGTTGTATCTCAGAAGTGTTGTTTATTAATCTGTCAAATTCAGCCTGTCATGCAACAGCATCAGCAATATGTCTTACAAGTTCTTCTACAATTATTTTAGTTTCTTCTTTTCATTTTTCTCTGAGTAACCCTAACAAACCTTTTCCTTGTACTTTGTTTAGTTCTTCCGGAGATAACGCAGATATTTTTGGTTGTTTGCCAAGTACTGCTTGGGTAAAAGGTTTAGAAAGTTTGGTGGTTTCTTCTTCTGCAACACGTTGTCCTCGACGAGCTTCTTCCACCCGTTTCTTAAAAACAACTTGAGATGCTGCAAGTTTTTTTAGTAATTAATTTTTTTTTTTTATGATAATCCATTATTTATTTTTATACGCGATATAAAATTTGTTATAGATACGTGTTTATACAACAACGAAACATTTTATAAGGATCACGCGCTAGTTTATCAAACAAAACGAAATTGTATTTGTCTTTGGTCGCTTGATGATATAATTCAATAAATTTATCTTTCGTTACGTCACCGCATTCCTCGTTTGCAATATTTCCAACATCAACAGTATCAAGTTCAGGAAACAGTATAAAACATCGCTATTCCGCCTAATAAATTTGTCAACGTTATAAAATCCTTGCGCGAGATAAATCGAATTACATTTTTTGTTAAGCGATAATGAAAAATACGACTTTACCTTATTCATCTCCTCGTTGTTGTCGGAATGTCGTCAAATGCAACTATTTTATGCTCGCATGAATCAAGTTCGTTGACGGGGATTAATTCCTCTGGTTGTTTTATTAAAATATATCATAGCCAGCGTCAAGCTCATCACGACATCACGACGTTTATCGTTGTATTCGCGTAATAACTCGTATTTGTCTTGTTGCGGAATAATTGTGTAAATATATACCTTATCGTAATTAAAGTTCTCGTTGAGTAAGAGATTTAGCAAAAGATTTGTTTTACCAGAGCCTGTACGACCAACAATAAGATAATGACAATCAGGAAGTTCGTTATTATGTTTATGTTTGATTAATCGTTCGGTGTCAAAATTTAATATCGCTGACTTCGCCATTGTTGTTATACAATTTTATGTCATATAATTTACATAATATGACCTATTCCACAAAGTTTGGAACAGCAATTACAGTATCTGTTTCCTCTGACAAACCAACAATATCCGATGCGTCATCGCTAGTCATAAAAACCGGCGAAACAATGACAGGAAACCTGTTTATGTCAAATCAACGAGTTCTAGGTTTATAAACAAATTCTCCACCAATAAATGTTGTTGATACACAAGCTGTTACTTATGCATAACTAAAAACGATCGATAACAACAAAATATCACTGACAGGAGGAACTTTAAGCGGTAACTTGGACATTTCAAGAAAAAAGGTTGTAGGTTTGGAAACCGCATATCCTCCAAGAAACTTAGAGCAAACCCATGCGGTAAGTTATTTGCAGTTGAAATATGTGGATAATAACAAACTTGACAAAACCGGTGGAACTGTTACAGGTATATATTAACATGCCAAGTAGAAAATTCATTGGGTTAGAAACTGAGTATCCACCAGCAAATGTTGATAATACACAAGCTGCAAGTTATGCGCAACTAAAATCCGTCGATGATAATAAACTTAACAAGGCCGGCGACACAATGACAGGTAACCTTGTGATGAACAATAACTCAAAAATAGCTGGATTACCAACAACCTCACCACCAGCTAATGAGACTGATGCTTTTATTTACGCTCAGTTAAAAGAAGAACTCACCCCGTATTTTAAACGATCCGGTGGACCAATATCAGGTAACATAATTATGAGAGACAAAAAAATAACAACAACATATGTTCCAGTTAATCATAATGATCTAACGAATAAAGCGTACGTTGACAGTGTATCTGGTTGTATAAAACGAACCAAAAACAATGTTTATATTCCAACATTTTTTAAGGCAACCGATAACCGAGTTGGGTTTGAGGTAAGTGCATTATCATATTATCCTGAAAATTATCCTTATAACGCTTTCTCTGATAGACAAGAATGGACAACTAACGGAGAAGTTGAAAGTTTTTCTATTAAAAGTAAATGTCCTATTGCAGTTGCTATCTGGCAATTTCATTTGCGAGGTAGATTAAACTCTAGTGTTGGTCGAATTTATAATTGGCAATTGGAAGGATCAAACAATGATATAGACTGGGTAATAGTATACAGTACAACAGACACGTATATTTCAGCAACACAATATTTTACGATTCCAACTGCGAATACTGTCAACAAGTACTTGTATTTCCGAGTTTATGTTATCGCTGCTGAACATCCGTTTCCAGGACTGACAGCATTTCAAATATACACACTTGATGATCTGATTTAATCTAACGTTGTAAAATAAATGTCACAAATACTCATATTCATTGCGAAAGAATTTTATGATAATATTTTCAACACAAAATAGATGTTTGGGATAAATCACTATCAGCACGTGTGATAAATACTAGGAAACTTTTTTCAATTCCAATGATAAACTCTCCATTGTCAGAAAAAGAAGAAAATGTTATTCTCGTTATGCATATGCGAGGACCACACCTACTTAAAGAAATAAGAGACTTTGATATTTTAAGCAATTACTGTCATCCTGATGATTGTATAGAAGAATATAAACAAACTGAAATCCTGCTAAAAAAGAATATTGCTCGAGCTTAATTTTGAAAATTTAGATTTGATTATAAAATCAAACTTAATAAAAACACGAATTTATTGTGAAAGAGTAGATTTAAAAGAACAAGTAGATAATATCGATGATGACCTCGACAAACTAGCGGAATCTAAGATAATAGGAATAAAAAGGAACAAGAAGATATACAATAGTTTTTCAAAACGAATTTTTTTTAGACATCTCGGCTTGTACTACCACGACAAAGAAAGTTGTTAGAATGACCCCGGATACGGAATTAATTATAAAAGCATACTCGAATGCACTTCTACCGATGATGCGTGAAAAAAAACCCAGAATTTGATCCGATTATTATTCACATATCTCTAGCGATAATCAAAGATTTTGACAATGAAATTAGTAATCTTAGAGATGATGAACGAGCAAAGTTTTTTTAATGAAGTCAATCAAACAACTTTTGGTGTAGGGATTTGTTCTTATTACAACATAGGTGAAGAACATGATGTTCCATTTCCATCACTAAAACGCTCTAGACAATTGTCATTGCAAAATTATTACAATGAAGTCGAGAAAATGTTCACAAAACAATACGAAAAATTATGGCTTAGAGTAAATACTTTAATTGGCATTACCTTTCTTGGACGAAAATCACTCCAAAAATTAATGCTTATAAATTTCATAGTCGCATATGCAATTATCAGACAATATCTTGTTCTCAAAAATTTTACGTTGGATCAAATAAGCTGGGTACTTGGGGTTATTGATGAAACAGAAAGAGAATAGAGTAATTTGGTGAATGAAACAGATTTTTATGAACGTGAAGTTGAAAACACGTTTGATTCCTACAGTTAGTTAAAGAAAAATGAGGTACTAACAGATGAGCGATATAAGGATACTTTGTCGGATGTTTATGACAAGTACAGAAATTTTATAGCTGATCCTAACAATAATAAGTTTCGTGAATTTCTTGATTCAATTGTTGGTGCTACAGTTTTTGATATTGTATAAAACTGTAACCATATATTGTATAATGAAGAAACAGATCATCGATTTCAATCATATTTCAGATGAAATTCCAAAACAAGACGTTAACGCTCTAATGCAATATTAAAGATATTATCATAAAAACCTTTGGTGTGTAAAACAATGTTACAAGTATTACAGTAGAATACTTCGAGTAATATCATATTTACCACTGCCCATGACAAGCTCTGGTATAATTTCAAGTGGAGTATCATTGAATCCGTTTTTGCTAATAATATCTGGTGCTGGTGTTTCTCTTTCAACGGCGTGTAAAAAAAGTGAGCCTCGACGTGAGACTAAAATAAATGTTTGTAAAACAGCTAGTATCACTTATAAAAAAAATACTTGATCAGATAAGATCTTATTTGCGAAGTGAAAAATATGATATGGACGACTTAATACGAGAGTTCCGTATTATTGACAGTATGTTAACAGATATTCTGCCAATGAGAGTTAGCAAGTACGAACATAATTATCAAACAAAATATGATAATGATAGGGTATGCAATTTTGTCAAAACTTCAGAAATAAAATAATCTCAAACAAATGTTTCACTTACCTGCTCAGGTACAGATCCACTTGCTTAATGAACACGGAGAATAATTTTGCCTGTCATTTATAGAGTTATTCTGGAATTTCCATAACGTACTTTCTTGGGATTTACATTACATAATCTTTGGAATTTCCATTACGTACTTTCCTGGGATTTCCATTACGTACTTTTGAAAACAGCTGGGAAAATAAAACCAAGTCTCTGTAATATGATACATTTCCCCGATCGATAAATTATTAACCATCGTCTGGTCTATAGTCTGAGGCAGATGTTACTTGGATAAGGGATAGTTGGGGGGGGGGTCTCTAGGATAGGGAATTTATATTTGTTTAGGGGGAGAGGGGTCTCTGGGCTAGAACCCTGGTTTTCTTTTACTACTATATAGTCCGTATCGACGTTGCTAAACCCACGGGTCTTGTACTCTTGTTTAGAGTCCAAAAATCCCTTTCTGTGCTATTAGAGGTATTAAAAATGTTATAGAAAAGAAGATCGCAGCCTGTCTTTCGCATTCGCTGAATATACTTATTATTTAGTTTATTTTCGCTATGTCAGTCTCTTCTATTGATTACAGTAGTTAACTTCCAACTTTGAGACAAAGCTGGAATAGCACAGAATGATTTATACCTTTTTCAATGATGAGAATCGCGCTCTTGCCAGAGTTACCATGATTAAAAAACACACTGAGGTCCTGATCCTTACCATCTGAAAATAAGTATTTGCTGGCCACATTTATAATCTGTGTTGTCTTCGTTGTAATTTCAACTGCTCTTATTGTCTATACCACTTAATATGTCGCAAGATTTCCTTTCAACCAGGTCCCCGTTTCCTACTTTACCTTCTGTTTCTAAGTTGCAATCCTCTCTCTGCTTTTAAATGAGTTGTCTTTTATGAAATCTTGGTGCTGTATTCTATTTATTATTATGTCACTTTCATGCATCCTTTGCTAAACATTTTTGATTGAGGAATACAATGTTGCAAGATGTCTGATTTTGAACCGTTCATGTATTTCAAGATTTGTATGATATAACTGTTCGATTGTTGAATCTTATATTTTATATCTGAAGATCTGCGCTTATATGGTGAACCACTTAGTAATGGTTGTCTGCTAACTAATTCTTCTCCTCCCTCATATTTTCCATATTGATTTTGCA
Source organism: Megalonaias nervosa (assembly GCA_016617855.1). Lineage (NCBI taxonomy): Eukaryota > Metazoa > Mollusca > Bivalvia > Unionida > Unionidae > Megalonaias > Megalonaias nervosa. Next base: position 22,237 of record JAECUM010033502.1, read on the forward strand.
TTATTTTTTAATCCCACTTGTACATGGTTATATTAACACTCCATCACATTGGTTACCTTCCTACATGATTAATATTCATGCCAAACATTCTAGATACAAAACAGCTTTACTTGACAAAGAGCATAAAAGCTCCTCTGGTGCTACTGTTAGCTACTACTACTGCTATTACTGCAACTGCGTACAGATCTTAAGGCTAACATAATTATTTTGCAAGGTTAGGGAACAAACCATATTATGGCCTAAATTACCAAACCATTCTGTCATCGCACACTGAAATGTTTATATATTTTACATTATGGTGTCATGACATGATTTGCACACAGAGGCAAATCTTTCCGATGCCGAAATAATGTAAACTTAATACATATGTCAGCGTTTGTATCTAAACAACTCATTCACTACAAATGACGTGGGTGGCGTCCTCTTCGTTTTTGGACTGCATAACGAGAGTAGTATTGTTAGTAGCAGTTGCCTGAGTGATATTAGTATAATAAAGGTCCATGTTCATGAGTTCTATCTTGACGTTTGCAAGTCTTAAAAAGCGACACTAAAATGACCAATCAACATTTCTACCAAAACATTGCATTTTTATCAAGAGTTATCTCGACCGTATCTTCGAAATCGAAAGTATATAATTCCGAGAATGACGTTAGACCTATTTGTTGCTAATGTATTTTGCGCATAATTTTATCAGTGCCAAGAGACTACTTTGGGGACCTACGCATGTCTCAAGGCTAAGATGGGCAATAGTTTTGAGTGCCAAGTTTTCTTTCTAACTCGGTCTTAATTCTAAGCTAACAGAATTCAAGAGAATATCAAGTGTGTGTATAATGTTTTATACATACATACATACATACATACATACATACATACATACACACATACATACATACATGTAAATAAATAAATCGACATGGTAGAAAATTGATGGACCCAAACGCCTAACCCATTTCCATTTACATCTACCTTTCTCAAAGGGCTTGTTTCATTTAGATATCCAATAATCAGGTCGGTGAATTTTTTTTTGAATGAGGCCCACCCATGAGAAGAATAACACTAAAATCGCCAACATTCGCTGCCTCATTTGTGCTATTTACGGTTCTCTGGAGGCAACCTCTTAAAGTATGCTTGTCTTTGGAAAACTTGTAAGCTTACATATATGGAAAGACGACAGGCGCTGAAAATAGGTCCAACTTTGCTCGATAGTGAAAGCAGACGCAAGTTACAGAAACCAGACACAAGGACAATAGTTTGCAGTCAGGTATGAAATTCACATAGATTCTGCACTCTAGAACTCATATTTTTGTTTTTGACGTGTTCAAGGTGAATCAAGAGAGAGAGAGAGATAGTTACCTCGTTCAGTAGTGTCCGTCTATATAGACTTATGTCGTCGTATGCAGACAGCAGCTGCAGCTCATTAGCATACTTACACGAGTAATTTGATGGCTCATCCTGCTACAAGTAGTTGCATAAATAAACAGGAGTTGTTTCCCTTACACGCTGAATGCTTGAGGGATCGATTCAGTACTTGGAAAACTTAAGGCATCTTAAAATTTTACAATAAATCTGCAAATAGTTGCAGGAGTAAGTAAACATGATGGATGCAACCTTTAGCGTCAAGGTCATCCCCAGTGTCTAATTATGCATTCCTAATTGAAAGAGTGGAAACCAGAATAATACAGTTGCCCGTTTTGATCTTATTTCATTTCTAGGAGGGGGAAACATTAAAACTAGATTAAACATATTGGAATGTTGTATACTAAGCGAGTGTACCGCACTATGTTTTATCGACCACATGTATAATTTAGACTGGACTATTTACTAGCATTTAATATGCAGACGGTGAAGGGATTTTATAAGATCAAAATGTATATCGTTAACTTGAGGTTCGTGTCAAGTTCCTGCATTCATTGCTTACTTTTATTATCAAAATAAATGTGGTTGTTTCTGAAAGCACCATGATGGAGACGAAATAATATATAAATATATTGACGCTTTCTTTATCTACCTGTTGTCTAAGTTCCTATGTTTAATTCGGGTTTTAATACAAAAGCTGATTGTATGTTAATCCCTTATAGGTTTATCCTGTGAGCAAGTTATTGTGTTGTAGGTATTATAGAAGGGTTGCGCAATCTAAAACAAAAGGTGCGTATTTAATAGGTGGACAATATCATTTGTTAAATCTCTGGCGCTGGGCAGATACTTCCCAATATTTAGCGTCATAGAATAAGCAGTTAATATTGGGAGGTATGGATTATCTTAAAAACCATATTGCATGGATATTTTATAAGTTATTATCGCCTTCTCCCTAATTAGAAACAGAAATAGCTTTTACAGCACGTTGACGACGAAACACTGATGTTGATTTAAACGTGGAGTGGAGGGTGTATGTCTGGTTCAGTACACCTTGTGCACATACTGAAGAAAAGATTACGATATGGTGTTCATTCCTTTTTCTCTTCGCAGATGAACTGACTGAAGCAAGGCTCGCTTGTAGTGAATAAAGACACTCAATTTGTTACAAATACAAACTGAGACTCGCCTCACAGTGCTAATGCGGGTGACTTGTGTGTAAGGTTAACTTTTTTTTCTAAATAATATAGAAATCGCATTGCATACCAGCACCATGTAGGACCAAAACTTGAGTTGGGTCTGATACATTATTGTTCCTATCAACCCTGCAATAAAATTGTCAGACTTCCATTTCAGAGTTGCTCCATCCTATTTTAGGCATTACATTGGAGAAAATAGCACATTTACAAAATACTAAAACACATCAAAACGATGGTTGTGTTCGAAGTTGTGTTAGAAAGAAAGACATTTTCAGACACAACATACACATACAAGCAAAATATGGATACTGAGTTGGTGAACATACAGACTTTTGTTAATGCTGCTGTATCAGGTTAAATTAGCATTTATCTTATTGGATCTGTGGTTAACAGTGTGGAAGTAGCGACAATACATCTGAAAATGACTCACGTACTTATGCTGGTACACATGCAAACATGCACGCGCCTGCACTGTTAGGTAGCTGGATCTCATACTCAACCGATTTTACGCCGATAAACGTCGAAACCAAACATTTTCACTCATACAGATAATTTATGAAGTTCAGTGGGTAATTTAGGCCAATGTCCAACATAATCAGAAATGTAATGACGTCGTTCCGTCTCTAGCTTATCAGCAATATGATAATTGTTTGTCTTTTGTAATAAATAACCTCAGATGTGCGGCACAGAATGACATTTCGGATTATTCATGAAAACAAATCTTTCACGTGCCGGAATCACGTGACAAAACATTCTGTAATCCTGGATACAAAAAATATCTTAAGTGGCAAGTTTTAAAAACAAAGACCAGATGCTTTTTTAAGTTAGTATATTTCTTATTTTGAATATGTTCCAATGTCCAATTGATATGTAAGGTACGCTTCAGGAAATAGATCGCACGATGCATACTATTTTGTTTCGCAAGAACACTGTGATGCCGGGTTGGATTGTGTTTGTTTTAGGTAACAGGGGAATGTTTTGCAAATTGTCCCCTGTTAGATGTATTAATTTGAATCTATGATGTGACTCTTTCAGATTGTATTGATAAATAATCAACCATCTGATAAACTTGTCCGTTATGTGTTTCAAAGTTGTGCGTTTCTTGAATTGTAATTTGTCATGTACATCACTCAAAGTTACTTCAGAGCATGTGGAAAGCAAAGTACCAATAGTCGGCTCAGAAGCAAAACTAGACACCCATATCAACAGCCATATGAGTCCAAGGGAAGTTGAATATTTCCAAAACTGCCTGGATAGCAACAGTCTTGATTTGCATCTTGTTTTTCAGAACAATGTTTGTTACTATTTCAAAGTTAACACAGAGAGAAAGAATCATCATTTCGTAATGATCTTTGGAAGTGAACAATTCATGACTGAATTTGGGATTGGGTTGCATAATTTTTTAAATATGATTTTCCACATACACTCTAGTTTAATTACAGCTATCGAAAAATATGGACATTTTTTTTTTTTATCTTACCTCTGTATTTTATTATTTCCGAATTTTTACATTGGGCAGGTTCATGCGGTATCAAATCTGTCCTTTGCACACTATTTCAGAAACATGGGCAAAAGAATCATCCTCATAAGCTCGATGGATTCCTTGGTTAAAAGAAGAGGTCGACATAGAAGCGATTGTCGCATCAGGTACATTCTGAATGAGTTCGCCGATTTATACTGAGAGTCCAACATATTTCCCGTGGGTGACGAACATTTTTGTTTCTTAAACCTAGACAGAATATACTGTTCTCACACAGTAATATTTGCATGACCGTGCCCACCCCCCACCCCTCACCCCCAGTATAACACCTGTGTAGAATATCTCTGCTTCATAGGTCTTCATGTGTGAGATTGTATTCCCATTATTTAACAACGATGTCGAATTTGTATACGGTTCATAACGTGACAGGTGTATAATTCAGTGCCGGATTAAGGTCTTCTAGGGCCCTAAGGACTGAAAACATTGTGGTGCCCCCACCCCCTTTCTACAACATGTGAAACTCAAATAAAAACAACATTCAAAGCTCTAAAAAAATCAAACTACTTGTACGTGCAGATCGAAATGTCATATTTTATTCATACAATTGTATTATCAATAGTTAATTTGATTCTGTTTCTTCTGGTGGGCCCTAAGCACGTGCTTAGTGTGCTTAACACTACGTTCAGAGGGCACGCAAACGGACTGAAACTTGTCAATTTAACATTATTAATTCAGCATCTTGTTATAATAATAATAATATGAAATCAACATTACTTGCAAGACATTTTTATCCTAAATTGTGAAACGGATAACTTTGCTTTGCTGTTTAAATGGAATTTGCTCTTATCGATCTAGCTACATTCACAGAGTTACACAGGTTTCGAGTCGAAAATATCGTGTATGTGGAATTAGAAATTTTAAGAAAGAATGTTATAGAAATGAACATCTAAGTATGTATCCATTTTAAATCTTGTTCATGGTAGTTTTAACATACCCTGTGTATAATTACCAGTTTGCCCAGTTTGCCCAGCTCAACTAGTGAGAACGGACGCTAATTCTAACATTGTGACAAAGTTGATGGATCGCTGAACTATGTATGCCTCTTTATTGCGGACAAGTGCGTTCATGTGATATTCAGCCTGACCGACGAACACACTAGGATCATCTACACATGGACATAAGTGTGTTCTTCACATTCATACATCATGCTGTCCTTTAAATCTCAAGTTGTTGACGTCAATTTTATCTACATTGTAATCTCAACTACACTTACTGTGTTCACTGCTTAATACGTTACAACATTTCCCTGAAGCGCTGTCCTAAATTCCAATATTTCCTGCTGTCTTTAAATCTCACTATGCGGTCTTGGAATTGAATTCTATTATGCTGTGTTACGTTTATGATTCTATCACATTCATGCATACTTTACTAAGCGTTTTCTATTGCTGAATACAATTTGACAGCATGTCTGTTTTTAAATATTCGCATATTTCATGATTCGTTTGCTAAAATAATTTGGTTATTTAGTAATTTTTTTTCCGTATATGAATATACATTTACTTATATGGTAAGAAATTAGATATATATGTCTGCTTACATTTTCTGTTCGTCCCTCATATTTAACATATAACAAAATATATTGCAACTGCATCACCCGTGACTCCACAATGCTGTTGACCTTCCTAAATGATTCGTGCTCATGAGAAACATTCCGGATGAAATATAAACAATAAATAAAAAGTAATAGACAAACACAGGAACTGAGCAACAGTCCTTCGAATACTATTTACAACTACTCTTGCTTCTGCAACTATTGATAGATCAAATGTCTCAAACATTATTTCACAAATTCGTGGAACATCCCATATCAAGCCCCAAAGAACCATACCATACTGCCATCTCCTACTGACCTAATTCATATCTTGTACATTCTGGCATTATGGGGAGAGTTAAATAAAAGAGCGAAATTTATATACATGATATTGTATTTTCCAATGACGAAATAACATCAATTTAATAGCTATATAAGTATACACGTCTAAACACATTCAACATAACTTGGTAAAAGTATAAGATTGTTTCCATTATCGGTCAACTTCGTTGACGCTGGAGTCGTTCTCGTTATTTTTCGCACTGCGTTATAGTTGTAGTACTCGAAATAAGAGTAGTAGCAGCTAACCTGATTACATTGTGTATGTGATATTAGCATACAATAGGTCCTAATTCGTAAGCTCTATCGTTATGCTAGCAAAACTTGAAGACTTCTAGATGTAACGAGCAAACACTCGACACTAAAATGACCAATCAACATTTTCTCGGAAACGTTTAATTATACCATCAAGGATACCCTCTACCGTACCTTCGAAATCGAAAGTAGACTATTTAAAAAATGACGTAAGGCACATATTTTGATAAGGTCTTTGCACAGAATTCTCACAGAGACTACTGGCTACTTACGGGTCCAACACATGTGACAGGACCTAATTGGGATGTAGTATTTTCGAACTAGTATAATTGTAATGACTTCTCTCAGCTGATGTGGAAACCGCGAGGGCTTGTAAGTTCCATTTTTTTGGGAGGGGGAAGGATCCAGTCGTGCATAGATGTATTTACTACTTTTTAATTCCAGTAAAATACATGTATACAGCTCCTCGATAAGTAATTCTTCCCAATTTACTGGTTAATTTTATTATGACGTAATACAATACCGTTTTCCTTATTTTCTAATATCGTCTCTGGGTAGTCATTAGTTTATAAACAAACATATAACACGATGCGAACGTTCATATCCCAAAACAGTTGAAGGGAATGTCAGGTGTGAATATATTGTATACATATGTGTTAAACCATACACTGATAACTGAAGTATAATAAGCGCCTGAAATCAAGGTGTCCACCATCATTATTTGACCCTTTATAGCCACCAAGCCCCTTCAGATCTTCGTGTGGTTTCATTAAATATCAAGTATACTGTTTTGTGTACCTTCATTGCACGGAGTCCGCCTATGGGAAAAACTCACTCTAAAGTCACATACCTTGGCTTCCTAAATTATGTTCCTTAGAGTAACCAGGCTGAAACTGTGTTAGGACGTTTGCTTCAGGGACCATGCACACATATCTGGAGAGTGACGCGCGATTAGAGCTCTCACTTCTTTATTCAAAAATGAAAATAAACTGAGGTAACAGGACCCAGACACTAACGTGCAATATAACGTAACAATGATGTTGGATATCAAATTAACATAGGCTCTAGACTCTTCCATTCATAAGTTAAGGGCTCCGAGTGACCTAGTGGTCTAAAGCGCTCTCCGTTACGGATCACTGCCATCTTGCCGCTGTCTGCGTGGGTTCGAGTCTAGGATTCGGCGAATGTGGATATGTGAGAAAGCTTGCCAGTAGCTTCTCGTGGGTCGGTGGTTCTTTCCGAGGATTTCCCGGTTTCTTCCTCCCCCATTAATACTGGCCGCCATGTATAGCCTATCGTGTGCTGAAAAATGGCGTTAAGCCCAACAACAACAACAACAACAACAGCATTCATATGTCTGTCTTTGAGGTTTTCACATTAGGTCACACGAGAGAGAGAGAGAGAGAGAGAGAGAGAGAGAGAGAGAGAGAGAGAGAGAGAGGGCGAACAGACAATTTTGCTGGAGACCTTATTTATGAAAACTAAAGGTTCCTACAAAGGCTGAAAATAACGTCAATAATGTCAAACCGAAGCCTCTAACCGAGCACATTTCGTTGTTATGGTAAACAGACCGCGTTAACGAAATCGACGGGGTTAGCTCGTTTTTGTTACTCGTTCGTTGACGTGTATTTTTCAAATTGTTGTGCGACTCTTTTACGTCTAGGTCACGTACGCGTGGTTGTTTCACCATCTCTGCTGCTGTAATTACCCAAATACTTTATCAACTCCGTTACGATATCTTGACCTAGGATCATGTAAATTTATTGTGATAAATCCGTGTGGGGTAGCTTGCGCCGCTGAAAAGAAATTTTTAAATTTGATCATGTCCATGTCCCCGCTACACCAAGTATAATAAATATTTTGTAAAGTATGATTATCAACTCCGCTAAATACAACTGTAATATTACAGTTGTCTCTGATTACTTTATGTATTTGTGTAAATCGCTGAGTAACATGTATCAAGTCTGAATTTTTGTGTCTACCTTGAGAAAATATCCGAGTTGGATTTGATTGTTTGCCCAGCATCACATCATCGTATACTACGAGATTATTAATACGTCCATCTAGGTTATCTACAGATGGGCTCTCATCAATATCAGTAATAAAATCGACGACACCGTCACCGTCTTCTTCATATCCTAATTTTATCAAGGACTTTGCATTTTCATTAAAATCTTTAAGCACATCATAACATCGTTGATCATCTACGGATGGCGCTACTAAATACAACGTATCCCACTTGAGCCATCTCATTATCAAATTGAGTAATAATTGTCTTTTACCAGACCCAGATGGCCCAATTATTATCATCCTGATAGAATTGGGCAACGCTGCGTGATGCTTGACTGGCTCCAGCTTTCGTGTCGCTGAGAAGTCAATTATATCCATAATAATAAATAATATGAATCTATATTGTGTTCAATGCAAGGCGCCCACCCCCACCGTTGGTGGGACCAGTGGATTAAGAACAATAATAACAAAAAATAGCAAGCGTGTACTGACAGGTAAGTGTAAAAAATGTGGTAGAAACAAATACAGATTTATCTCCCTTGACAAGTCTGCGAAGATAGGTGGTGATATTGCTACTTCGTTGGGAAAATTACCAGGAACTCAGTGTGCGAAGTATCCCGGGGAAAAACATCTTCCTGGATATAATTATTGTGGTCCTGGGACCCGACTTGATATCCGACTTGACGACCGAGATCAACCATAACCATGAGAATATCCAATAAACGCAATGGATCATGCATGTTATGTTCATGATGTTGCGTATAAAGCAAGGATTTACACCAACGACATATCGCAAATGTGAAATTGATTCATGCGTTAAATTCTATAAAAGATAAATCTCTCAGAGAAAAACTTGCTAGTTTTTTTAGTGAAATCTGCTATGAAAGGCAAACTAATGCTAGGGGGTGGTAATTAATTATATAACTATTATAAAGGAATCGGTTTATTATAGCCCAAGAGGATACTGGAGGGGCAGAGCAGCGATTAGTAAACTTGCTGAAGCAGCAAAAGTCTCACGTGTTGTTGCTGCAAATTTGTTAGCAAGACAGGCAATATGGCAAATCTATCTATGTCCACCTAAACAATTCAGTATGTACATTTTGATGTCAGCGCTCCCAATGACGTTCATCAAGCAGATATTTTGTTTTTATCACACGATCCTATCAAAACAAGTAGATGTCAGTCACGCACATACAAATACGCGTTAACTGTCGTTGACGTTGCAAGTAGATATAAAGAAGTAGAACCAGTATCAACAAAAACAACATCTGAAGTTGCATCTGCGTTTGAACGCATTTATCAATGAGGACTATTACGATGGCCACAGTTGCTATAAGTTGATCCTGGCAAAGAATTTCTTGGTACAGTATCATCGCTGATGAAAAAACATAATCTCAAAATCAGACAAGGACACATCGCAATTCATCGTGATCAGACAATAGTTGAACGATTTAATCGAACAATCGCTGAGCAGTTATTTGGATACCAGTATGCAAAGGAAATAATTCAGAGCGACATGAGATCTCGGGAATAGGTTGCAAGATTACCAAGTGTGATAGCTGCGTTAAATAATGAAATTACTCGTGCAACTTCTATGAAACCTATTAATGCAATTACAAAGAAATATATACCCCGTATCGATGGCTACGGACAACGATGTGGCTTTTCAAAACAACCAATGTTAGGTAATGTGACTGTAAGGTATTTATATGAACTTGTTGAACTTGAAGGGGGTAAAAAAGAGCAACTGATCCTATCTGGAGTGTGACCACACATAAAATTTCTAGCGTGGTTAGATCTACGGGTAGACCTGCCATCTACGGAGTGAATTTAAATGATCCTCAACGTGGATTTGTGCGTGAACAATTACAAGTAATTTCTGAGGAAACACAGTTACCACCGCGTCCACTTTTGTAAACTGGCACCAGGGCGTCCAGAGCCCCTACGTCGATTACATTCAAGACATGTCAATATGACATTATCACGTGTGTGACCAAGATCACTATTAATTCTGTCTACGGTGAACTGTCTTGGATTATTACTCGAATATTTCCATAGCATATTACCGTTACAACTTGCACAATGATTATTCTGTCGTTGTTTTAGTGCCATAATCAATTCAGTATCAATATCAAAATCGCGATTATTTTTTTTATCACATTGCTTATAACCAAATAGGTTTTTTCTTATTACGACAACAACAACTTCGTTGTCGTCGCTAACAGTTTGATTATTATTTTCTGTAAATTTCATAATAACCCTGTGTAGTTGAGATATTCTTCTGACTCGAGACACTGCGAGATAAACTAAATTTGACCATTCGAATCTATCATCGACAATCCAGATATTTGTGTCAGCAATAGTTAGTCCTTGTGACGAATGAATCGTTATAGCATATCCTAGCTTCCATGGAGTTTTATCCATGATCAGCGCGCTCTCAGCAACATCAACATCAACCAAAACAATATTATTCAATACAAGATTTTGTTTTTCAGTTGTTCCTGGAATTTCAACTTCAATATTTTGTCGTCGAGTATCTGCTGGGCGATAACACAATGGTACGAGTAGATTTGAAAATGTTTCTTTATGTAACAAAAATAATTTTTCTTGCAATTCATCACGAACTATCTTTCTACTCGCAGCTATTAAATCATTTGGTCGCCATAAATTCCAAAAATCATTTACAGGAGTTTCCGGAAATATTTCACGCATTATCTCACATTGTATTTTATCTGGCTTTCCACAAACGTTTTTAACCACTCGTGCGGAGACTGCCCAACGAAAGGTGGTGGTTGACCATGATCGCCACACATAATCACAGCAGTATTTTTTGTCAGTAACCAATCAAGAAATATTTTTAATGTTTCTAACCATACTGTACAAATTTCATTCCAGATGATAATCCGGGGTATATATTTCTCACCCATTCGCTCAGATGTCAACGTATCCCCGCACCATCTGAAGAAACCATGATAAGTTTGAGACTTTACTCCACGTTCATTTATTTCTCTGGCTAGTCTATGTGTAGGTGTCAGAACAATCATATCAACGGAGTTCTTCAAACTACGGCGAAATAAATCAATGGCACGTGTTGTTTTTCCAGAACCACCAGGCCCATTGAGATAAACGGTTTTATGTCTGGCCACAGGATCAAACACAGATGGTGCCGATGATTTTAATATTTGATTATGATTACCGTAATAAATTTCCTTGATTTCAACGTCAGCAGATTCTGAATAGTCAAGTATATTTTCTTGTTTTATTCTCCATGATCCCCATTCGTCATTACCGAGTAGCGGTTTTACCAAATCCACGTACGCGCTATTTATATAAAACGAATCCGTAGCAACTCTGACAGCGTAACGAGGAAATCTATTTATCATCGATAATAAATTTATGGAAACGTAAGCGAGCACAGAAGATCTTAAATGAGTAAATTGCGGTGATTCATCAACATAGCTCACATTGTGCCTAATTTAGACCCGTCTGATAAATAAGCATTACTCCGACTCATAAATGTATTTTTTTCCTTTGTATCAGCAATTATAAAATCGAGCTCAGCATCATCCATAATTAATCTTGGACACATTCGTTTCTGATCATATGATCCTCCTTGAGTAAACTTACCGATTATTTTTCTGCCGAGATCTTTTGCAACATTATTTTCATGATCAATCATATCAGGATTTTCATCATCTGACTCTGTCAGGGGTTGTGGTAACCAAACTTGTTTCTGCGGATGATATGATATAGTAGCTTCGTTCACGCGTAACGACAATAGCATCCCAGTATCAAGCATGCATCGTAATAACACTATTGGAGCCCAATATTTTTCTGAGAAATGTCTCCCAAACCAAACATAAATAATCGGATGCAGATCATAGCAAAACTCAAATGATTCTATACAAGCAAATCCGGTTAAATCAAAATCAGGTAAGAGTCCGTTTATCGCAACTCTGGTCATCTCGTGTGCGGGATGTCCGAATCTTTTAAAGTATTCAGAACATTCTCCGTATCCAAGAAAACTTCCAGGATAACATGTTACCATATCAACCGATATAATATCGC
>JAECUM010033504.1:0-25543 GCA_016617855.1 Megalonaias nervosa
CTTACCTTTCATGGCAGTTTTTACTAGAAAACTAGCGAGTTTTTCTCTAACAGATTTATTAGGTATAGAATTTAACGCATGAATCAATTTTACATCTGTGAGATGCCGTTGTTGTAAATCTTTACTTTTATACGCAACGTCATGAACATGACACGCTTGATCAATCTTATTTATTGGATACTCTCCTGATCTTGGTTGATCTCGTTCATCAAGTCGGATATCAAGTCGAGTTCCGGGACCGCAATAATTATATCCAGAAAGATGTTTCTCACCGGGGTATTTAGCCCATTGAGTTCCTGGTAATTTTCCTAATAAAGCGGCAATATCTCCACCTGTCTTTGTTTTGACAAATTTGTATTTCTTCGTGCCACATTTTACGCATTTGCCTGTCAGAGCACGTCGTTTATTTTTCGTTGTTATCGTTGTTAGTTCAGCAGTGGGTGTAGACGCTCTACATCGAACACAATATAGACTCATATTATTTACTATATGGATATAATTGATTTTTCGGCGACACGAAAACAGGAACCAGTAAAACATCATCCAGCATTACCAAATTCGATAAGGATGATTATAATAGGTCCATCTGGATCGAGTAAAACACAACTATTACTAAATTTAATAATGCGATGGTTGAAATGGAGTAAACTGTATTTAGTAGCACCATCCGTAGATGATCAACACTGTTACGAAGTACTTAAAGATTTTAATGAAAATGTAAAATTGCTGAATGAAAACGGTAATGATGTTGTTAACTTTATTACCGATATTGATGAGGCCCCATCTGTAGATGACCTAGATGGATTTATTAATAATTTAGTGGTGTACGATGACGTTATGCTGGACAGACAATCAAATCCAGCTGGAATATTTTCTCGAGGTAGACACAAGAATACAGATGTTATGTACGTCACACAACGATATACACAAATACCTAAAGTGATCAGAGACAACTGCAATATTTTAGTCGTGTTTGATGGAGTAGATAATTATACTTTACAGAATATTTATTATACTTGGTGTTCAGGGGATATGGACATGATTAAGTTCAAAAACTTTTTTGCTCAAGCACAAGCTGTTTCGTTTGGATTTATTACAATAAATTTACATGATCCAAGATCCAGATATCGTATAGGTCTAGATAAAATCTTTGGTTAATTTACAGCAGCAGGCAGGGTGAACGACAAAAATTGAGTGACCCGGCGAGTAAACTAAACGCATTATAAAAATAAAAACAAAAAGTCAAAAATAAACTAACAAGAAATGAGCTAACATTATTCGTTTTGGTAATAATAAAAGTTAGGAGGTTCGGTTTAGCGTTATTGATCTTATTTTTCAGCCCCTGTAGGAACCTTTATTTTTGTAAAACTTGCTCGAAACCAATTTGTAGGGTTCAACCTGCCTGCTGCTTGTACATACATACACCCTTACTGAATGCTAGCCATTCTTTCTTCTTCTGAAGTCCAGTTGAAGTGGGTTTCATTTCACATATCCTGTGGGTAAGTGGACTCACTTTGTAAATGGATGTAAATTAGTTTTATATTCTTAAATTTGTATTTTTCACGTTTCACTGACTATCGGTAGCTAAACTGCATGCATTAAGCTTATTTTGAAAACGCAGTTCATGCAAGAATCATTAAACTAGATTAACTGGTCTACAGCCCAAATGCTTCCAAAAAAAAGTAGTCAAACTTTAATAATTCTGGGTCACTTAGAAAGAAAATGATGCTTAAAATTGTTGATTGGCTCTAGTTTTAACAATATGATACTGGGTCAGTATATATGACCCTTGACTTGGGAATGGCGGAGGATAAGTAAGTTGTAAAGGAAAGGGATGTCAGTTTAAATACATGAATAAATCTATGACTGGGTTTGGACAGTACTTGCTTTTTATGCAAAACAGTGAGTGATGCAATCTGAATCTGGTATTGCATTATACATGATATGAATTGCATCATGTTATTCCTTGAAGTCATGGATTATGCGATCATAACTAAGCTTACATCACTGCTGAACAAATTGCCCTATATCAGCTCTAGAAATCATACAGTGTTGTGCTCTCTTATTTGTCGCTGTTTGATTTTGCAAAGGGACACATATCTGTTTAGCCAAAGTGAACAGAGATGCCTCATACTTGTGTGAACAATGCAGATAATTTCTGCTATGTTTGTGGTGATGTGACTTTTGCATCACAATAGCGCAGTATAAACACAATGGTTAAGAAAGCCTATTACCTTTGTTTTGGCTGCAAAATTGGAGGTCAGGACAAGAGATTGGCCTCACACATATGCTACAACACTTGTGCAACAAATCTTAGCCAGTAGTTGAACAGGAAAAGGAAATCTATGCCTTTTGCAGTGCTAATGATTTGGAGAGAGCTAGCAGATCATATCAGCAGTTACTTCTGCATGGTGCCTCCAGTTTGGAAAGGTGTGTCAATGAAGAAAAAGTGGACTGTGCATTATCCAAACATTCCATCAGCTATATACCTAGTACCCCATGGAGAAGGACTGCCTGTTCCTGATGCACCAGAATCATTCTCACTTGAGTCAGACGAGGAAGAGGAAGAGAATGAAACTTCTAGTCCTGAACCATCAATGTCACATGGCCCATATTTTCTCCCATCCTCCACTGAACCACACCTCATAACACAAGGTGAACTGAATGACCTTGTAAGGGATTTGGAACTGTCCAAGTGCAAGTCATAGCTGTTTGGGCTTCAGACTACGGCAATGGAATCTCCTGGCAGGTGATGTTAGGGTTTCCATGTTCAGTGACTGTCAAAAGGATCTTGTCCCATTCTTCTTCATGGAAGGTGATCTTGTAGTATGCATCAGTGGTGTGATGGCAGTCCTCAACATCATTCAGTATCCAGATGAGTGGAGACTGTTCATTGATTCATCGAAGACAAATATTGAATCTGTTTTGCTGCATAATGACAATGTTTTGCCATCAATTCCAGTTGGTTGTGCAGTCCATATGAAGGAAACCTATGAAAACATGAAACAACTTTTGAGGTGCATAAACTGTGACCAACATCAGTGGCAGCTTTGTGGCATTTTGAAGGTTCTTGCTCTTTTGCTTGGTCTGCAGACTGGATGCACAAAGTACTTTTGTTTTCTCTGTGAATGGGATAGTCATGTGAGAGATTCCCATTACATCAAGAGAGATTGGCTACTCTGACAGTTATTGGAGCCTGGGAGGAAATGTGTTCAGCATCCACCACTTGTTGAATCAAGGAAGATTTTGTTACCACCCTTGCACATTAAGCTGGGTCTGATGAAGAACTTTGTCAAGGCCATGGACAAAACACAGACTGCTTTCATGTACCTCCATGGAAAATTTCCAAGGTTAAGTGAAGCTAAGAAAAAGGAAGGTGTCTTTGTTGGTCCTCAGATTCATGAACTTCTTCGAGATGATACATTTGACTGTGCACTGCATGGCAAAGAAAAGAAAGCCTTCCAGTTAGTGGCAACTAATTTTCTCGGAAACAACAAGGCAGACAACTACAGGGAGTTGGTGGAAAACCTCCTCAAGGCACATGAAAGCTTTGGTTGCAGCATGTCACTCAAGATACATTTTTTTGCACTCTCATCTAGATTTTTGTCCACCAATCTGTGGAGCAATGAGCAACAAGCATGGCAAGTGATTTCACCAGGACATTGCAACAATTGAGAAACGCTGTCAGGGCAGATGGAGCCCATTAGTGCTTGCAGACTATTGCAGGACAGTGACAAGAGATGCTCCATTTAATGATTCAATACAAGAGACAAGAAGCAGCAAGTAGACACTGAATAAAGACTATGTACTTATATATACGTAGTAGTTTTTTGCCTTTTGTTTCATAATAAATTTTATTTATATAACACTTTTGGTGTTTTTTAAAGTGTTACATAAACAGGACAGGTGAAATATTATCGTGTAAAGCATCCATAAACACATGAAAAGACATAGGTTTACAATTTATGATTAAAACTCTACTATCTACACCATATACATAGACGTAATATCTCAAATATCTTGGAAACGGTAGTTAGTCCATTGTTTTTATTGTCATATTTGAATTCAGCACATCAAAATCCATAATAAATTTTGTCTCTGAAGCAAAAAATTGTAGACCAGTGTTATTGTTTGCATCACTGTTACCACACCATTACAACCAATGAAGGTCACAGCAACC
Source organism: Megalonaias nervosa (assembly GCA_016617855.1). NCBI lineage: Eukaryota > Metazoa > Mollusca > Bivalvia > Unionida > Unionidae > Megalonaias > Megalonaias nervosa. Next base: position 4,181 of record JAECUM010033504.1, read on the forward strand.
TGCATATAACTTTTTTTTCTGGCTTAAAACTAAGTTTTACATTCAGCTCATATCCAGATGTTTTTGCACCCAATGTTTATACTGCTATATCTAGAAATGTGAAACTTGGTGAGGGGATGCATGTTGATAAATGCTACATCCTCATCGCAAAAGTAGGTCACTTTGACCCTTATTTCCAAGCCCTGGGGTAGCCAAGTGGTCTAAGGCACCAACCCTTACAGATCATCGATATCTTACCTCAGTTGGCGTGGGTTTAATGTCGGGGGCTTGGCCAACATGGGTTTGTGAGAAAGCTTGCCATTATCTTCTCATGAGTTGGTGATTCTTCCCAGTGTTTTCCTGGGTTCTTCTTTCACCAAATATACTAGCCACTATGTGTAGTCTACCACACCATTGCAACAGAAGCAGGTATTTGTGACTTACATTTTACAATTTACTGGTTTATTTTCAGTTTTTGCATTTAGCTCATAACCAGTCATTATTATCTCCTTTATGGTGCTGTTATGCCTGGAAGCATGAAACATTTCGAGAAAATGAAACTTCTTGAGTACTGCACCCTCACCCATCTTTGGTTAAATTTTTTATTTAAATAACAGTAATACATAATCTGTCACTATTGCCTTGCTTACCTCTTCCGGTAGGCAAGTTACCTAGTCCAAGCTCATAATTCCAACCTCCCATTAGACGAAACATTCTATAAATCTGAAACAATACCCAGAAGTGATTTTACTGCAGTGTCACTCTTCTGTTTTTCTTGGATGCTATTCATATTAGGTGTGCAATTCGCCCTTGGCATGTTGCCTTCATTTTCATGTTCAAAGACTTCTGTTAAAATTATTCAGATCTTTTTTAGTTATCATGTGATTATCCACTCAGTCCCAGCAAATTTTGATTGCTCTCGTTAGTTAGGAGACTTTATTGTGCTGCGATAATCGAGCTTTCTCTTCTCAGTTCTTCCCCTTTCCCTTAACCAGTGTTAGAGTAAGTATTTGCTCCTGTGTTTTTGTTCTGGAATATTTTAATAGTTACTTTGGCTGTACTCATATATTCTTTCCTTGGGTAAGTAATTCTACCCAGTTGTAGTTCAAGAATTCCTCATCAGTTGTAGCAATTTAATAATTATAAAGTACTTACTAGGGGCAGTACTATTATAATATCTGATATTAAGTACTTACTATGGGCAGTACTATTATAATTGCTGCTTTAAATAACTTCATAGCAATGCTTCGTCAGTACATTTTTGAATAAACACGAATTTAGTGTGATTATGTTTGTTGCATTAAATAATTTTATAGCACTGCTTTGTCGGTACATTTTGAAATCAAATATTTGTATACTTTCCTTTCAGACTACTTGCTTCAACAGTATATATTATTCATTTTAGGAATGTAGCAAAAATATGGGCATATGAAAGTCACGTGGGATTGGCACCCTCCATGTTTATCTTGCTCCATGTGCATTTAAACATTTTGTTGTGTATGGCCCGATGTTGTTTGGGATCTCATTCCTCTATTCCAAGAATGCATGGGACCTTTCACTCATTCTCAGGACCATGTAAGATCAGTCTCGAGAGAAGTCGAGACATAATGCCCCTGAGAGTAGCGGTACTGTACATGGCAGATGGGGGCAGAGACCCAATGAAGGTGTCAGAGAGATCTTACCTCCATGTGAAGGGAACGTGGTGATTTCACTCCATATGTCTGATGGTAGTATTCCATTAGATCATCATTGCCCGACTGGTCTTTGATTGGTCACAAGTCTCCCAGCAATGGGCATTAGCCAGTGGAGCTACGTCATTGGTCTGAGATTGGGTCAATACGCCCTCTGTCTTTGCCACCAATCCTTCCTGGCTGGGATAGTGAGTTGGCCTGTATTTGTGTGACTAGAGAAAGGGATAGGATCCAAATACCCTATCCCTCCCTATGTTCCCTTTCATGGGATGTAGGAAATGAATTACCCGTCCCCTTCATGTTGCTATGGATGTCCTTGCCTTGGTCTCAGAGCATCATTGATTTTACTGGATGTGAGCCTGGTTCATCTGCAAAAGTGTAGCTAAACAAAGACTAGCAAGTCTGGTCCTCCCCACTCCCCAGATCACCAGAGATGGATGAGAAGTATTCTTGTCCTCCTAAAGGTCCACTGCCAAGGGCAGTCACATCATTCCCCATGAGTTGAGGGATGAGGATACCTCTATTCCTAAGTCTCCCTCCCAAGAGGAGGGAACCAAAAAAGACATTGGGATGGGAAGTCATATCTCCCCCAAGGAACAAAAATGCAGGATGACATAGAACTTTCTGTGTTTGGCTGTGTTGGTCCCTCTGCTCACTGGATCCCCTTCCTCTTGTACTCGTGGATTGGGGGAGGAAAAAATGTGGACATCTGATAGTAAGCAAAGTTTACTACCTTCTCTACCCTTATTTGTGTCCAAAGCCTTCGGGCTCAGAGGACTGGAAAATTCCTTCTTGGGCAGCGTTGCACCTGGTTTTGCTTTTGCTCCCTCAATATGTGATAGTACAAGAGCTTTCCCAGAGGTTTTCAAAGGGCCAAGATTGTACCAGATAACAAAAAGGGTAAACTGTTCCCCTCCTACTCTGTGACTGTTAACTTATGCTTACCCACTCTTCATAATGTTTCCACAAGTTCTCCGCAAAATCAGAACCACCACCGCTTGGTTAAGTCTGGTAGCAACTCTGTGGCCCTGCTGGTCGAGGTTCGATGATCACCTTGATGTGTTGATAGACGAGCCCAGGAGATAACCACTTAGGAGGGACCTGTTGTTGCAGCCTAGGGGTCTCTGCTTCACAGCAGCCCACAGATTTTCCTCATTCTCAGAAGGTTCATATCAAGCAATGAATCCGTTTTTGAGCAGAGTTACAACTTATACAGCTCTGAGATGCACTCCACTTCCAAGGTTTATGATGCAGAGTGGAGACTCATCTATCATTGGTGCAATAGGAAACATATGGGGCTGGCTGTTCCTGCTTGAGCGCAGTGGCAGGTATTGTTCTCTTTTCAAGGAAAAGATAACGTTTGGTGTCCACCATCAAGGGCAATGGGGCAGTCCTAACACACTTGAGTTCTCTAGGCCCCTCAATTGCATTGGACCGTTACTCTCCAATTTTATGAAGTAATTTGAACTACAGAGATGGTATCTTGCACAATGATGCCAAGATGGAATCTCTTGAACTGTTTGTGGCCTTTGTCAAAACCCACATATGAACCGTTGAGTGGAGCTTCCTTTGAGAATCTTACACTTAGAACTATATTAATGCTAGCCTTAAAGTCAGCAATGAGGAGCTAGTTGTATGACTTGTTTAAAAGAAAGGTTTAGAGTTATATGGCGATCGTGAGTCCGTTTCTCTCTGCTGTAAACGGGTTCTTAGCAATGAACATGCTCCCTTCCATTTTCTATTGGGGTCACCAGTCACAGTTGCATCTGGGGATAATCAATCTTGGCTTCTCTGCCCAATTTCGGCTGTACGGTTTTATTTTTCTGCTTCAGAGGAGAGATGAAAAGGTCAAAAGTGTCAGTTCTTACGTATTAAGAGTTTTGTTATGAGAATTAAAGCCCATGAAGTCAGAACTCTATTTTTTGCGTCTAAAACTTAATGATTCTTCACTGGAGGATTTTATGAGAGCTGCATTTTAGTGATCATACACAACCTTATCCTTTAACCATCAACCTTTGGTGCACCAGAATGAAAGCATTTTCTCATTGGACCCAATAGTAACGGCTCAAAGAGTGACCCAGCCTTCTGCCAGATTACGGTAAGAACATTCCTACCTTAAGGGTAAGTGCATTACCAATTCTTGATCCTATCAGCCTTCCACCAAAATGGCAAATTCAGTAAGACAATAATGAGAGGGCAATGTATTATTACTCTTATGGATGGAGGACTGATATTATTTTTGTAATATTTACCTATCATTGTTGTAATATTCCCTCTTCCCACTCTGCATTGAGTGCACAAGTTTATTCTTTCTAAGTCGAGAAGAGAGAGTAGCCTGTATGGACCTATGACATGGGACTAAGACTGGTTGTCGGTTCTCTCTGTTCTGTATTTCTTGAACCCATCCCAAAATGGTCGCTGTGACCTGCATGTAGCATTTTAATGGCTTGGGTTATGCTTTTGCATTTAGGTTATGATCACAGTTTTCAGGCATGCCTCATCTATACTATCCTATCTAGGATCATAAAACTTGCTAAGGAGATTCATCTGTATGAGCACCACTCCCTATTTCCAAAAGTAGGGCATTATGTCCTATATTTTGTGCTTAACTGACTTAGTTCAGTGAGTTTTTTCTCAGGCATGTTCATGCTAAACTCTTGATATACAACAAAAGAAGCTTATGTGACATATATACCCTATTTTACTGCATATGGTGTGCTTATTATTTTATGATGTGCCTTTTTCAGGTCTTTTAGCAATTTAATTTTCGCACAATAGCTGCAGTATTTCACCATCTATATTTATGAAACTTTTGTGCATGGTTTGCACTTTGGGTAAGGAAGAACCCTATGCATTTCAGGGTCAACAAGTCAAAGGCCAAGGTCATTGTAATTAAAAGAAGAATTGTTTCTGCACAGTAACTCTAGCTCCCCACAGTTGCTAAACTTTGTGGATCTTTTGTACTTGAGGGAAGGAAGAATCATTAATTTCAGGCTCCAAAGGTCAAGGTCACTGACTGGTAAAGGTGTAAATGTATATAGTTAAAAACTGAATATTTTATGTAAAACAATTTTTCTTCAGTCACAACGACTTTGACCTTTTGACCTCAATATCAATACACTTTTGTACCTTATGTGCAGGCCATGCACAAAGTTTGGTAGAGATGAGCGGTGTAGAACTAATGCTTTTGAGTAAAAACCATATTCAATTAAGAGGCGTTGACCTTTGACATTTTGATCCTGAAAATGCTAGGCTTCTTCCAAGCTAACCAGTGGTTTCATAACTTTAGTTGATGAAGAACTCTAGTTACTCTGTGGAATTGACATTAGTAGCATACAGATGGACCACGAGTCCCATGAATGAAGAATACCATTAATGGCACATTATACATCCACGTTATGTTTAATAATCCGCTAGGTAGATAATTGAAATGGAATGCAGAAACCAGTTCTTCTTCTTTCAGTTACATTGACCAAGTATAAGTGGTTCTACATACAAAACTCTGTTCCCAATCATGTACCTTTAACAAAGTTTGTGGATGATTCACAGGTTGAATTAGGAAGATGCCATTTGATTTTGTTGCCAAATGACAAGATCAGTGACTGAAAGAAGATAAGTGGATTTTGCATAACAAGTTTAATTCCAGACCATGTGGCATAACTAAGGTTTCTTTAAGTTTGGGAGAGGACTGCTGAATTTGGGGTTGGAGGTCAAGGTCATTGTGGCTGAAAGAAAAATAGGTTTTGCACAATGACTTTTGTCCTAAAGTTAGTTCCTTGGCCACATTTTCTGACTTGCACTTTGGGTAATAAAGAAACCTATAGAATCTGGGGTTTAAATATCAGGGGTCACGGTCTTGATAGTTCTAATAAGAAAATGATTTCTGGACAGTATGTTCCATTAATTTCTGTATAATTTGAGCAACGGTCCAGGTCATTGGCACCCATTGATTAATAATCTTCAGAGTCAACAAGGCCCTTCTAGTCCCTATATTGAGGACTATTAGACAACGGGTGGGCATATTGTGTGTCGCTCATTGTGTTCTTGTTAATACATTTCATTGTCGAATTTCATGGATTCTATTTTAGAATTGAAATCTAAAAATTTGCATAACCCTTAAATTCTCTTTCCTTAAATATAGTGAATAATATTTTAACCGCATGTGGTAGCTCTCTGCTTTTAACTTTTCCCTTGGTATTTGTCAATTATAGTCGTGGCTTCAACTGCTCATTTGTGCCTATTGTTTGCATTTCAGACACTTGTATTGGTTGACTTTGTTCAACAGTACATTCAAGTTGATATTTAGGTTGTGTCTCAGATACTGGTCTTCAGTACCTCTGTGTCTATTTAATAGATACTAAAATTTATCCAAGTTCAGTATCTACGACACAATCATCATAGGGGATGGGATGTTGTCAGTCGTCCGATGTCCATAGATTAGTTATCACAAGTTTGTTATCAAACGTTCTCTTCCTAAACTCCGGGGAATATTGCCATGAGACTTTAATTACACGTTCATCCCATGGTCTAGTTTGTCACAAACGTAAACAGCATCTAGTACGGCCACCACAGCATCCGTCTTGAAAATCGTTTTATCGCTACTCCTACTGAATGGATGATCATACCAAATGGGCTTTGACTAAAAGATGCCTATTTGACATCTAATGTGGACACTATCACAACCATCTTGTTACTGCCACTTGTGAGTTATCGTAGTTTAAATGGTAGCTCTTATTAATAAAGGCTTCCCGTGGTAGCTGCAATATTAGGTAGGGACTATCGTTAAGAGATAGGGGCACCGCAGTCTGTCATGGAAGATATCAATTGTATTCTGAACATGCACGAATAAGCCATGTGTGTGTGTAGCAGCTCAAGACTTCATCGTTTTCATTAATGTGGTATCAGGTGTGACTCCAAAATATATGTAAGCTTTTGCAGGGAGTCAAAATCACGAAATCCTAGACATCCTAGGCTTTAGCTTTGCAAAGCCGTGCAGCGGCAGCACTGGAAACTGAGTTTCGCGTGCTTTAGGATCACCATCAAACTAAATAAGGAAGATGAGGTAGTTCAGATCAATTTATTAATATGAAATGTTGTGAAAAAATGGAAAAAATATGGAAATCGTTTTGAGTTTGATGACAACGAAGATGCTGACAAGTACGCCCCAGTTTTGCAAATATTTCATCCCCAAGAGCAATGTAATCCATGAAAGAGCACTTTACACCGGTTAGTTAGAAATCAAGGCAGTCCCTCGAGGAATTAGTAAGAAAGTGCCGATCATTTCGACTTCGCCGTACAAAAGGACGAAGCAATAACGGTTAGTCTTGTAACTGAAATCCTGGATAACGATGTTTCTGAAAAGATACAAATGAAGGCCGACCTTACCTTAGTGAAAGCCAGACATACAGCGAGTCAGTCGGAATGATAAGAAGTCAGATACGCAAACGAAGTCAGATCGTCAAAGATTTGGATGAAATTTCTAAACGGAATAATGCATCAGGAACTGAACCAGATAACCAGCATAAATTGATGGCGTCGTTGGCTGAAACTAAATTAGACTGGTCAACCAGCTGCACAACAAACATGTCACAAATGTAGCAGGATGCATGATAGAAGTGAAAGATGTGCTGCTAAAGAAAGAAGGTGCAGAAGTTGTAATAAGCATGACCACTTTTCCAATGTCTGTCGCTCAAGGAGAGTGATAATTAGGACACATTCAGTGAAACCCGGCTACAGAGAATGCAGAATACCAAGAAGCAATTTCCACTGGATATGTAACTATGTGCGATGATGACAACGAGGCATGGCGCGTGATTTTGAACATTTGTGGGGCCTCAGTCTATTGCACAAAACAACAAAAAAACCACTGGAGCAGATGCAATAGTTATGTCGGAAGCAGCATACAACTCTCTTACAGCAAAAGCAAAGCTGAGACAATAGGAATCCAAGTTGTGCACCCCTGGAGGGATTGTGGATTTAAGAGGCGTGTTTATGGTACATACTACATATAAGGAAGTATCATATCAGTTTCAGAGACTTGTCATCAAGAGACTAAGTGTCAACAATTTCCCTGGACATGTAGCTGCACATTAAATAGGTTTTGTGAAAAGAGTTGAAGAGATCAACAAAACAGGCATTGCGTACTTTGAGTTGCTGACATGTGAGCTTGTAAAGATAGTACTCAGAGATTATACCAGGCCGTGCAGTACAGCTGCACCCCGACGTGCGTTTGTCATTCACTTTGTTGTCAGAGCTGTAAGAAGAACTACTTCATCAGCAAAGCAAAATTCACCATTGAGGAAGTAATTTAACCCACAGAATGGTGATCCTTATAGTCACGAAGAAAACTGTCAGTCAGAATCTGTGTCGACTTGAGGAAACTTGATGAGCCTATCAAACAGAAAAGATATGTACTCTTTACTCTACATAATATATGTCACCGAAGCAGATCTCTAAGGTCTTCCTATACCATTACCTATACATCTGGAATGTGCAAAAGTTATTCCTTTATTATACCACTGGGTTGCTTCTGCTTTAAACGAGTTTCATTTGGAATTGCATCATTTTTTTACATTATTGAGGTCAACCACTACTAATAATGTAACAATTTAGCCCCATCTGAGGTCCACCACTTCTAACAACGTAACGATGTAGCCTTATGTCAGTTCACATAGTGGCTTGGGCAAACCCCTAAATGTGAACCTACGGGGTAATGTTAATTCCACTTGTGTCTCAAATTGTAACATGTTATTACTGCCCTAGAACGACAGATGTGGTGAAAAAGTAAGAATCATTCCTTAATCACAGGAAGATGTAGCTCAGCCAACATCTATAAGTTATCAGACACGAACTGGCATTGCTACTGTATGCGCTACTTACCTTTATCATTTCAGTTCTTTGTCAGGTAAACCAATGCAGTCCATCGGCATCGACTGCCTGCTTGTAGAAAGAGGTTTAAACAAACTGAATTCGATAAGAGGGGTAGATATTTTGTCAAGGAGAAGATGCTAATTGTATTTGTTTTTGCTAATATTAATTAGTAATGTTAATTCCACTTGTGCCTAACGTTGTAATTAATTAATCAATGTTTTTGTATTTGCTAATTGTAATTGTATCTCAGAATATTAACAGTTACTAATAAACAGTATTTACCATAAAAACTATGCTATCAGTTTTAATATATTTATGATTGGCACTCTTAACAATCTCAAGACACAATTTAATTTTGTTAAAATTCATGTTGTATTAAATCCTCTGCCCGCCAGTGCGTCTGTATACAGACTGTTCGAAATATGGAGACGGATCTACTATTGCCACACCACCATCTTGAGCCGGTAACCAGATAAATCCTCGGTCTTTCAGAAATTACAGTCATACTAAAGGTGTGCAACACGTTAAAACCTTTAAAAAATACCTTTCCATCTTCTTGGATTCCTTTTCTAAAGTTGAAGCCTTATCGAAACTGGAATATCCCAGATATTACAGAAACATCATCTTCTTGTGGAATACGGGGAAAGTATTTTATACTGTTCGTTGCCAAACCACATTGGTATAAAGGATAATAAAAGGGGACATACGAAAGTCAAAGCTCCCTGCAAGCACCTGACTTCAAATATTGAAAAATCCACATGTTTGTTATACTTGGCAAAATACCTGGAATGAAAACTCACAAACTTAAGAACATCAACCCCAATATTTGGATAACTGACTCATGCATAATTCCTTAAAGACGAGCCTCAAAATTTTTCAGAAAAAATTGTGTACCCTGCCACTGCCCACTGAGAGTGGAGCACACTGACAGTAGAGCACATGCTTGTCGATCGTGTCGATTTCCACCCTGTAAGACATAAGTAATTTGAGGTGAACTTCTTGAAGAAACGGCAAGAGGATGTACCACTTGAGAAAAGCGTGGATTTTATATTTAAAAAAAAAAGGGTATGTGGTTTACACAACAAATTTAAATTATGTTTTAAAGATTTTAATGTGTTACCTTTATCTATTATCTAATATACATTTCGCAGAATTTTAACATGTTTATATTTTATCTTGTTGTGATTAATTATATTGTTATTTGAAGGCTGTCTGTTCCTGAATATTTCTGCAATTCATTTTTTACATTTATCGAACTAAATCTTTTGTTGGAACTATAAAGCAGCTTTTGTGCTGAGGGGCCGCAAAAATACTGCATACATACATACATGCCTATATACATGTCTACATACATACATACATACATACATACATACATACATACATACATACATACATACATAAGTTATGGAAAGAATTTCATAACTTTTTAAGAAATGTTTTTCACCCCCATCAATACTGGTTATAAAATGTTTTGTCTTTCATACATGGTTAGGGTGAGTGAGAGAGTTCACGCTCCCTTAAAAGGGGTGTCACCCTTAACAGTGTAGATCTACAACATTGCTGTGTGTGTGTGTGTGTGTGTGTGTGATTTGGATTTTTAACGTAGCTTTAGCAATTTTTCAGTCCTACCGCTATGATGTCTGCAGTGTGACAGTTTATAGTGATGTCTAGAACTGGGTCATCATGCCGCAGACATGTAGCATGATGTCCCACCCAGTCATATTATCCTGACACCAGGCTGACCAGTCCTAACACTAACCTCTTAATGCTAAGCGCCAAGCGAGACAGCTGTTAGTACCATTTTTATAGGCCTTTGGTATGACTCGGCCGGGGATCGAACCCACGGCGTCCCACATGTGAGGCGGACGCTCTAACCACTAGGCCACCGGAGCGGTCATTGCTGAGAGAGAGAGAGAGAGAGAGAGAGGGAGGGCCGGGATCGCTGTAAGAAAGGTGAACTCCGTGAGTTCTTGTGCGGAACTAACTTTATTGAAATTATTTGATATAATGAATTACATCACGAAATACAACTACACAAATTTTACAATTTAGATATAAGAAATTCATATAAAGTTACACTATTCCTTCAAGCTTACCAGCTTCATACAGTTCTGTAATTTCTGTATTTTAGAATATAATGCAAATAATTAAATATCGAATAAATTAACTATAGCCAAAATTGTGTAAAAATTCAATATTTGAGATTAATACTAATCATTTTGTAGAAAAGTATTTTACTGAATTTTACCTAAAATACCAAAATATTATGCTTTATTACTTCAAGAATATTTTGTTGATAAATTAATTATTACTGATTATGAGAAGTTGTCGTCTACAATAATCAACAGTATGATTACAAGTTAAGATAAATTCTTAACTCATTTGAACTTTCCAATACATTTTAATAAAGAATAATAAAAGATATTAAAAGAATACCAAAATGTTACAAACGCGTCGATCTCGGGTTGAACTGCTACCCAAAACACATCACCGTAACATTTTAAAACATTAAAATCCCCATACCAGAGAGAAAATCTTACAAATACAGATTCGTACCTGCAAGAAATTAACGTTTCGGCCTATCAACTTTTGACCCTGTTCAGTGCAGGATTCCCCTTTGGGTGTATATCACAATAATACACTACTCAAGTTTTTCCAAAATTATTTGATCTTAAATTGCTAATAATTTCTAAGCATACGCAATGTCATTGAATTGTGTGTACGTAATGTCGACGCTTTATATATGATCGAAAATATACTTGGGTTTCGTTACCGCATACAGCTTTACCCGAGAGTGGTTTATTTTTGTCTTCAGATATTTAAAATATAGGAGCAAAGTGAGGAACCCGATTAGGTCAAGTTCTCTGGATGTGGGACTTCATCCATAACTAGAGTACTTACAGAGTAAACTCTCGTTGTTTTATGACGATACGAGTTTTGTCAGAAAGCTGTCCATTTTATTGGAGCAATCTTCAGCTATAGAGACATGCGAAATGAAAAATAGCATTCTTTTTTCTTTTTCCGTGTTATGTGATAGAACTGTTTGATATATTGGATGTTTCAGTATTTAGTCTAAATTTTACAGATAGTAAGACCTATTTCATATAACGACATGCTATCAGGTAAGCAATATATTCTACTTCAAGTTAACCATTTTATAAATGAACTGATATGTATTAAAGGCTGAGTAATGTTCGAGTTCTTATAATCTTGTCAGAGACAGCTTCGTGTACGAATCTTGTTATTAGAATAATAACACAAGTAGTTCGGATGAAGTGATGTAATATGTAATAAAAAAGCAAGTTCATGTGCTGGCATGCGTAACGTATATCATTTAATACGTACTTAACCCTATCGGAACATCGCTCGGCCTTTTCCGTCAGGTCATGAAATAACCTCGGATGTAGTTGCAGGAATACGCATCAATTTGATGTGTTTTTTGATTCGCCTCGGACAGAGTGCACTACATGTGTCACAACAGCAAAGACAGAGATAGTTCCAATTGTGACTTTGCCTCCTTCCTCCGCCATATTGTTCTATATGAACGAAAGTAGGTTAGAAGATAGTTCTCAATGGCAACGATTCACATCCTAGGTTTCTTTTTCGACTTGACGGAAAAGGCCGAAGATGTTCCGATTGGTACTTAAACGTGTCTCGTGTACAAAACGATTTTAGTCATTATAAGTTTAGCTGTTTTATGGATGGATGGTGGTAGAACTCTGGGGGTGTTCGTGTAACCCATATTCTGCTGTCGATGGTGACATTGGCCCATAGAATGTTTTTACGTTGTTTTCGGGGGGTGGGGTATTTTTTTTTTGGTACACGCAGTTAGGGTCGAAATCTTTGAGACTAACATGTCTGCATGAAATAGGGAGGTTCCTGATGGAATTTTCGCCGATTGAGAGAGGCGTTCCATGCCTGGTGACTCCTTGACCATTGGACAACAACTGTGTAACTGCAAATACGTCGTGATCGTTAACTGGACGCCTTGACATACATATGTTCCATTTTTGAATCAATATTCAGTATCACTATATGAGTGAAATAAATAATTCAGTATCGCTATATGAATGAAATCAATATATACCTCCTACTTGTGGATGAAGCATTATTCGTATCATTGTACAAATTCTATAATTTCATCACCTTTTTTTAATTTTTTTTTTTAACCCTTATTGATAGTTGATGCATTGTACCTATATTCTAAACATTCATCATACATGGTGATTATGTCAGTCATATTTGTTTGGGGTTTTATTATGTTCCATTCGTTGATTCTTGTTTGATTACTCGTTGCAAATACATTTTGATTGGTTCCAGTTAGGAAAGATATCATTTTCTTGTATCAGTTGTTTAACTCGGCGCACATCATTCTGTTAAGTCCATTGTTGGAATTTATGCGCACGAATTTGGTGTCAGATTCATTCATCGTTCAGTTACATTATAAATAAACATTTCATTCACGAAATTGTCTCAGTGTCTTCGCTAAATCCAGTTCCAACCCGGCTTGATCCTGTTATACGTTAATAATAATAATAATAATAATAATAATAATAATAATAATAATAATAATAATCATAGTAATAAATCTAGTATTAACACAAGGCATGTCGTTAGAGGGAACATTTATAAGGACGATATAAAAAGGAAACAAATATCAAATTATTTATCAGCGTCATTCAGACAACTATACCGGAGGGAGCGGTTGTTCATTGGTTAGTTTGCCAGACTCCCGACCGGAAGGGTACCGGTTTAAATTATACCATCGGACCAGACCGGGTCAGCTACCATGGTGTTTACTTGGGCAAGGTACTTTACTTCAACTGCCCTGGCACTACATAACCTATTTGTGTAGCACTGCTGTATAGCACCAAACCAGACTATAAAGAAGAGTTATAAAGCACTCGACATTCGATGAATCATTGTTTTCTATCAAATAATAGGGCAACGAAACTAAAAGTGGTAACTGGAATATTTAAGTTATGTCCGTTGTGCTTATTTTACGTAGTCAGGTCTCAATATCGTTACACTTATTAGTTTCAGTTAAGATTTATGTATCATGATACACAGAGGGGAAAACCCCTCTTTCATAAGACGTCAAGTATACAAATATTTAATGAAGAAAAACTCTTTCATGAGACGTTTAGTATATAGATATTTAATGAGGGAAAACTCTTTCATGAGACTTCAAGTATACAGACATTTAATGAGAGAAAACTTTCATGAGACTTCAAGTATACAGATATTTAATGAGGGACAACTGTTTCATGAGACTTCAAGTACGCATATATTTAATGAGGGAAAACTCTTTCATGAGACTTAAAGTATACAGATATTTAATGAGGGAAAACTCTTTCATGAGATTTCAAGTATACAGATATTTAATGAGGGAAAACTTTCATGAGACTTCATGTATACAGATATTTAATGAGGGAAAACTCTTTCATGAGACTTCAAGTATACATATATTTAATGAGGGAAAGCACACTCTACCATGAGAGGTCAAGCAATACAAATCAAACTCAACTCTTTTGTAAATACTTTAGAACCGTCGCTCTTAAACAGCATATTTGACAGGCTACTCATGACATCAAGTCGTAATATAATTTTTGTTTTAAAAAGTTGTGCATTTGTGTTAGACTTCCATCAAGTCCCTTGTGCAATACATTTTCTCTCACTTATCACTCGTACCTAAATTATTACATTTATGAAAGGTTGAAAACTTCTTAGCTATTAAAGAGACAGTATATTTCAATAATGATCTTTATACAACATATCAACACACCAGAGGTTACACCAGGCCAAGACCACTTGAGTAAAGTGTCTGGCTCAGAAACACAAGGATGGCCGACCGGGTATGAGCTGGACATCAATTGATTCTGCATTCATCTGGTAGCGAGTCCAACATGCTAACCACGTAGATACTGAGGCTTCTCGAAATTACCCAATTACCAAGGACAAAAGGTATTATTAAAGAGAACACTGAGAAATATACTGAAAGAGGAAATGGTATAAGTCTAAATTTTAATTTGAAGATAAAACCTAACTGAGACGAAATGTTTGAAATGAGGTATTGCATGTTTGTACTGATTGGCCTGGAGATTTTTACACGTTGTGGCTTCAATACGGTTAGGTTCTCTCACCGCTAATTAAAAAGGAAATTTACGTGTTTTAATGTGGCTTTTATCGGCTCAGAGTGGAAACTCAAATTCAATTTTTGACCTTGTTGTCTCCAGACAAGCAGGTAAGTGATAAAACAAGTCCAACCAGGTCATAATGTACAGAAGGAAAAGTGATGCCTGAGGAAGGTTCTGTACACTCCTACCCCCAATCCGGCCATATATATATATATATATATATCAGTCAGCGACCCGCGACAAATATCTTTCCCGAGGAGAGAGAAGTTAACCCAAGCATGAAAATATAATAACCTGGCGCAATGTTTATCTTGTTACAGATGATAGGGTATATATTAGGAATAGAGATCGAAACCTAATGTGTAACCCTAGGGCGCATCTCTGATGTATATTTAAAACAAATCGAAAGAATCATTTGTTACTTTTTAATATTTTACCAAGACTATCCGTCGATCCGAACGTTCAGCTGTTTATAGTGAACTCGCATATGTTCAATGCTGGTGTGAATCGGATAAAAGTTTGTGATCGTCCATAATTTTTCCAGTCTGAGGGATGATCGATTATAATTTATCCACGTGATGCCTTGTCAAACTAGGGGTTATTTTTCCACATAACATTAAGTCTGAAACGGCAGCAATTGCGCAAAACTGGATATCGACCAATATCGAACACATAAATTGTAATTAATTCGTCATTTCATTTAAACTGGTTAATTCTCAATGAAAATTTATTAATCAGAACAATACTGGTGTTGGGAACGACAGATCTTCAGCTGTTCAAACCAGTAGTAGTATCACAATGGACGATTCCAGTTTGTGTATACTAAGTAAAACCAACAAATTTAGTAAAATTCAACAAATAATGTATTTCCCATGAATACAAAGTGAAATTTTAAAAGTAACTTACAGTATTCTGAATTAAATCCGAAATGATCATAAAAGTTCTATCACAAGTCCAAGAATATAGAGTGTTCGGAATGAAGTTCTGTATTGAATGTGATGATGTGCCAATAGCCTTGAATGAGCTGATATGCCAACAGTCTTGATGTATCACAATGATATCATCCAGAATTCTTTAAATGAATTCACAATGATCCCTACAGTAGTGTTTTAGTTCAAAAAAAGTTAATACGCTCTTTGTAATTCCAGCGAATAATGTAAATAAATAAATCCTGTCAAATTATAACTGAAAACAACTAAAAGACTGATTTCACTAGACATATGCTAAATAGGAATGAATAATTTTGATGTAAACAATCTTATATACATCTGACCTGTGTCGAAATAACCTTCTCTGGAAGAAAAACAACCTCCATTATCTTAATGGAAAATTGCCCCAAGCTATAAAAAGGTCAGGTCTGTTTACTTAAAGTTTAGTGACTCAACCTGAAAAATAAACATCAGGTTGATCATGTTGTTTTTTCCAAGGGAAACGTGTTGCTTACAAATGATCATTATCCTAAAATAAAATCTGCAATTACGGATAAACATTAGCAATATAATATGTCGTTTACAAATGGTCCTTGCAATCTACAATCACGGACAAACATTGAGCACACAAGATAGATATTCAAAACAGTGGCTGATTCAGGTCAACGCTTTCTATACACCCCGACTTAACAATTCTTTACTCGCCCATCAACGGTATTGTATGCGATATCTAATATGGACTGCGCCATTGATTGGTGTTACAAATGATTTCTCTCATTTTCGCCAGAAAAATAAAAAAAAAAACAAAAAAAAAAACGTTAAACGGAAAAGTGTGTCCTTGCTGAATACAGTCGAGATTTTGTCTCTTCTTGGCTGAGTCAATATTGGTTGAACATAATCAACGGGATCACAACCGGGCTGGATTTATCGGTGAACTCCACTTTCACGTTGTAGATGTAATCCTCGAGTACTTTTATGATTGGACATGTATTCTTTGACCAGGCGTTTTCGCGTGCTAATGCAATGATTCCAATCTGGCTTCGAATAGGAAATTGTATAAAATGAGGGTGGTCACACCTGTCGATTTATATTTGACACTTATCAAGATTATATGATGATTCTGCAATGCCATCATTTTGAAGGAGATAATCATCGAAAAGTAGAACAAAATTGCTATCAATTTTAGCATCCACTGTCAGTCTGTCCAATGTGATCGGGTTATTTCGCAGTCTCATCACTACGTTCAGAATCTTTCACTTATATGTAATAATAATTCTAAGTTTTAAACAATAGGGTCAAAAATGGCTACGTACCCGTCCGGTTAAATGTTGAGTGCTTCGAACTGAATTTCATCTCCGGCAAGAGGCCCCGAGTGACCTAGTGGTCTAACGCGCTCACTGTTATGGATCACTGCCATCTCACCTCTGTCTGAGTGTGTTCGAGTCTCGGGCTCGGCCAATGTGTGTATGCGAGAAAGCTTTCCGGTAGCTTCTCGTGGATCGGTGGTTCTTTCCGGGGTTTTCCCGCGTTCTTCCTCCATCATTTATACTGGCCGCCATGTACACGCTATCTTGTGCTGAAAATGACATTAAACTCTATAACAACAACAACAACAACAACATCTCCGGCAACTAGTTTTACTGACGCTACAAATGTAAAACACGTTTTAACGTTACTCCTCTGACGGAACGCATTATAGATGGTCTATCACGCTGGCAATTATTTACCAATATTCCCACTGCACCCCACCCTTGATGTAATACTACAAAGATACATACATATAATTCAGAAACGCGCATCTTTAGGATGTGAGATTTAGGTTGATCAGAACCATGTACAAACCCGTTGATTGTAAGTCGATCATTTGTTAAGTCATCTTTGCCTGCTCCCTCGCTCTGTACGGATCCCTCAGTGCTTAACATTCCCCCCAAATATGTCCCATGTTGTTAGTACGCGTGGTGGTGATGGTAACTCTGCAGTCTTTGCATACATGTATTTTATTTTCACCACTGCCCCGGCTACATCAATGTAATTCTTGGTAAACGCAAATGACCAAAGTCTCTTATTTCGGCTGAGGTTTTCGCGATTGCGCCTAGCAGATTGAAAATAACACATTTTAAATGTGCACGCTAGACGCTTCAGGCTTTCCAGTTTGAAAATCAGAAGTTCGCCCAGATCGACGTCAACAACAACCCGGCTAGCAGACTCGGTCGGGTCCACTTTGGTGCAGACCTGCTCAGAGCCACACCAAGTCCGCGTCGGGTTGAGTAACGTCCGAAAAAGTTAAATGGCATATCTCATACTATTAAGTGTACTTTTTAAGTGCCAAGGTAAAATAAACAAGCGTGCCAGGTTTTGGTGAATGTTCGAGTGCGCTCAACGCTTTAACAGCAAAATATCCACATATTGGCACCGCCAGCCGCGTGTTGAATAACACAGTGGTTGTCATCCACCGCCTCGGGTTAAATACTCAATAACTTAAAGTGTGATGGTGATGCAAGCTTGTACGAGTCAAAATACAACAGATGTCGAGACGTTATCACGTATGCCACCAATTAATTCCAAGTCCTGTTGATGAATCGAGGTTATCCATTCCCGTTTCCTCACTTGCGCGGGATCAACACCTGAGAGCCTTTTGCTCCGAGTTCATCCCGCATAAAGACACATTGTGAATGCCTGACTGACTTTGCCATAGCGACTTAATCAAAACTTGTTAATGGACATGATGCCTTTTGCGAGTTGCTCCGGTGATAAGACTCTATTTTCATAAACTAACAAGCAGAAAGAAGCACAACCACCAAGCATTGTAAAACTTAGACATTTAATTATCAAAGTTAAAAAATTAAATTTTAAGAGGCAGTATTATGAATTGAATCGACAACAATCCTGAAAAAGTTCTATTAATGTCCAAAAGAATGAAAAGTTCCGTATAAATTTCACATCCATGAATGTACTGCTCCTGCTGTCCAAATGGCGTTGTCCAGAACGCTTTTTAATAATTCACATAAAAAGTTTATAGTCCAATGAGCACTTTATATTTCCACTGAGTAATCCGAGCAAATGTTTTCCTCTCAAATATTATCCAAATCCATCATAAAATAATTCTGTAGACATGATGTTACAAAACGAATACAATAAATATGAATGAACGAATGATACTAGTAAAGTGTAGTGGGGTCGGGTTCCGCTCTTTTGTGTACAAGGTAGCTTGAACATACAAGTATTGTTTATTCTTCATCCATTCTACATTAACTACCTGGTGTTTTTATAGCAATCTCATCCATTCAAGATGAACTTTGCGAAATGATTAATCAGCCGCATGGGCGCCCACAGCATGGGTCAAGGGGGGTCACGTGACCCCCTTGGAAATCATACTATATATATATATATATATATATATATATATATATATATATATATATATATATATATATATAAATTCCGACAAGTTTAATCATGCAAATGAAGCTGAAAATATATCACAAGATTCTGTTCAAAACGCTTAAGCAGCAGGCAGGTCGAACACACATCTGTCTGAATCGTCATTTGTCTAAAACATAAGGTTCATACAGCGACTGAAAAATAATGTCAATAACGCTAAACCGAACCTCCTAACTTTTATTATTACCAAAACGAATAATGTTAGCTCATTTTTGGTATTTTATTTTTGAATTTTTTGTTTTTTATGTTATAATGCGTTTAGTTTACTCGCCGGGTCACTCAATTTTTGTCGTTCACCCTGCCTGCTATAATTAACCAAAGATTTTATCCAGACCTATACGATATCTTGATCTTGGATCATGTAAATTTATTGTAATAAATCCAAACGAAACAGCTTGTGCTTGAGCAAAAAAGTTTTTGAACTTAATCATGTCCATATCCCCTGAACACCAAGTATAATAAATATTCTGTAAAGTATAATTATCTACTCCATCAAACACGACTAAAATATTGCAGTTGTCTCTGATCACTTTAGGTATTTGTGTATATCGTTGTGTAACATAAATCACGTCTGTATTCTTGTGTCTACCTCTGGAAAATATTCTAGCTGGATTTGTTTGTCTGTCCAGCATAACGTCATCGTACACTACTAAATTATTAATAAATCCATCTAGGTCATCTACAGATGGAGCCTCATCAATATCGGTAATAAAATCAACAACATCATCACCGTCTTCATTCAGCAATTTTGCATTTTCATTAAAATCTTTAAGTACTTCGTAACAGTGTTGATCATCTACGGATGGTGCTACTAAATACAGTTTACTCCATTTTAACCATCGCATTATTAAATTTAATAATAGTTGTGTTTTACCTGATCCAGATGGACCTATTATAATCATCCTTATCGAATTTGGTAATGCTGGATGATGTTTTACTGGTTCCTGTTTTCGTGTCGCCGAAAAGTCAATTATATCCATATAGTAAATAATATGAGTCTATATTGTGTTCGGTGTAAAATTCCTACACCCACTGCTGAATTAACTACAATAACAACGAAGAATAAACAACGTGCTCTGACGGGCAAATGTGTAAAATGTGGCACGAAGAAATACAAATTTGTCAAAACAAAGACAGGTGGAGATATTGCCGCTTTATTAGGAAAATTACCAGGAACTCCATGGGCTAAATACCCCGGTGAGAAACATCTTTCTGGATATAATTATTGCGGTCCCGGAACTCGACTTGATATCATACTTGATGATCAAGATCAACCAAAACCAGGAGAGTATCCAGTAAATAAGATTGATCAAGCGTGTCACGTTCATGATGTCGCGTATAAAAGTAAAGATTTGCAACAACGACATCTCGCAGATGTAAAATTGATTCACGCGTTAAATTCTATACCTAATAAATCTCTCAGAGAATCTCTCGCTAGTTTTCTAGTAAAAACTGCTATGAAAGGTAAACTAGTGCTAGGGGCTGGTAATTATTTATATAACTATCATAATGGAATCTGTTTATTATTCCCCGAGAGGATTCTGGAGAGGTAAAGCAGCGATTAGTAAACTCGCCGAAGCAGCAAAAGTTTCACGTTCTGTTGCTGCATCATGGTTAGCACGACAGGCAATATGGCAAATCTTCCTAAGTCCACCTAAAAGAATTCAGTATGCGCATTTTGATGTTAGCGTTCCTAATGAAGTTCATCAAGCGGATATTTTATTTTTACCACACGATACCATTAAAACACGTAGACGTCAATTCACGTATAGATATGCGTTAACTGTCGTTGACGTTGCGAGTAGATACAAAGAAGCGGAACCATTATCAACAAGGACGGCATCTGAAGTTGCATCTGCGTTTGAACGCATTTATCAACGTGGTGGTGATGGCCACGGTTATTACAAGTTGATCCTGGTAAAGAATTTCTTGGAGTAGTATCATCGTTGATGAAGAAACATAACGTTAAAATCAAACGAGGACATACTGAAATTCATCGTGATCAGGCAATCGTTGAACGATTTAATAGAACACTTGCTGAGCGGTTATTTGGATACCAATAT
Organism: Megalonaias nervosa; assembly: GCA_016617855.1. Classification (NCBI taxonomy): domain Eukaryota; kingdom Metazoa; phylum Mollusca; class Bivalvia; order Unionida; family Unionidae; genus Megalonaias; species Megalonaias nervosa. Next base: position 25,294 of record JAECUM010033504.1, read on the forward strand.
GCAAGGGAAATATCTACTGACCTCAAAGATAGATCTCGTGAATGGGTTGCAAGATTACCGAGTGTGATAGCTGCGTTGAATAATGAAATTACTCGTGCAACTTCCATGAAACCTTCTAATGCGATCAAAAAAATATATATACCAATACGACGTGAATCTTTCTCTCAACAGTATTAGGTAATGTTACAGTTAGATATTTATATGAACCTGGCGAACTTGAGGGTGGTAAAAAAAGAGCAACCGATCCTAT